>WOUH02000002.1:2523593-2537099 GCA_009936405.2 Stevia rebaudiana
TGACTTATTGAAACAATAATCAGTCTTACAAAAAGATAAGTTGATTAATACCATTTTAATGTTAGACAATGGAGTTCTATGGATGTAACCTAAATAAACAAAACAAGAGTTAGTAATTATTTATATAAATATATCAAAACGAAATATAATATTTTATTTATTCAATTGAAAATGTTAGGTAAAAAAGTTTTTTGAATGCTCAATATAGGTAAAGATTGAAATTTGATCTTGTAGATCTAACTTTGGAGGTTTTATCTGCTTGTTTTTGAAATATATGAATGCTTTTATTCATAACAATCGCAAATATAATATCAAGATTATTAAGTAAAATAAAAATATTCCATCAGTATAACGTTATAACATTATAAAATAAAAAGAATAAAATGAAAACTACATATTGTATAGAAAAACGTTTAAAAATAAAATTAGAGGATAATTAAACAATTGATATACAAAATTTATAACAATTTTGATAACTATAAAAATTAAATAAATGTATTATTTTTAGAGAAAATGTCAAAGATATGTAACCAACTTTTTAGTTTTTTTTTCCAATTATTATAGGAAATAAATTCCAGTTACCAATAATAAGTTTTTCTTCTAATATTTGTAAATTCATATTAATAAAAAATAGTACATTTAACATATTAAAAAAAAGAAATCAATCTATTTAAGGAATTGATATATTCGTAGATGGTAGATTAATGATAATAAATGCATATTGAATTGATTTAACTATTTTAGGTAGGTCTATGTTTTTAATAAGGAATAAATTAAAATATTGGTTTTAAAATGACAAATGAATCTTTGAGTCATGGAAAATGCCACATAGGCAAACATGGCTTAAGTAAATGACATGTGACATGTAAAACCTTGCTTTATTAGAATAGCAAGATAAGATATAATTTGTTTTAGTATAATGAAGATTTGGTGAGTGTTTAGTGTTATAATCCCTTGAGTTACAATATGGTTTGCAATATATGAATTAATATTTCAAAATCCGGTTGAAATTAAAACCAAACTGAATAATTCGAGATTTCGAGTTTAGTTTGGTTTAAAAGATAACCGGTTTGGTTTGTTTAATCTAGAAATAAAACAGTGAGAAATTTCGACACGAGCCCGCAAATCTTTTTAATATGCCAGTTTGAGAAACTACTTTCGTCCTATCTATTCATAATACATGTTAGAAAAATAATTTGTTGTTAATATATATAAAAAACTATAAATATTATCAAAATATATAATTGTATCTATGAATTTAAAAAAAAAATATAATAACCTAAGTTATACAAAATATTTTAACGCAAAATCCATTGGACATATATACTTGTCACTAGATCAACGAGAAATTTAACTATAGTTTATTCACGATGTTTTTTCTCACGTCTATCTCTCACTTTCGCGGCCTGTAATCAAGATCAACTACTCGACCTTCTTAAGAATTCATGACGACACCGGATGCGTAGGAACCCCGTGAAATGGGTAAACCTTCGGGCCTCATTAGAATCAAACCTAAGTTAAATCGGATATTCAGTCAATCAGTGATCAAGAAACGTGAATAAGCTGTCCTCGGTAAACTTTGAACGATGTAAAAATGGGTTTTAAAAAATGGGTTTAAAAAAATGGGCTTTAAAAGTTCACTTATGTTGCTGATTTGAGATTTTGAGTATGCAAAAAATGGGCTTCTAAAAGCCCATCAGAGAAGCTTTAGATCTTTAAATAAATCATGAAGCCCAAGATGTCATGTCAGCCGCGTAAGTAACAAAATCGATCATACCACAAATTATATCCGAACTATGAATAAAAAAGGGTTTAAGTCGACAGTTTTCACACAAGACATTCCATTTTTAGACATTTAGGACCCGTTTGGTTCGTTGAATTTGTTGGAAATTGAATTTGAATTGGAATTGGAAATGGAATTTGAATTGGAATTTATAAGATTCCCTTAAAAATACAAAATGTGTTTAGTTGTATGTGTTATGGAATTGGAATGTACGTCCGTGACGAATAGTGGTGGCAATCAGTGATGACGGTTGATGGGGGCGGTGGCGGCAGGTGGTAGGTGGCAGGATGCGGTGACGACTGGTGACAGCGGGCGGTGATGGAAGGTGGTGGCAGCGGGTGGTGGCAGTGGTAGTTGGGGGCGGTTGGTGTTAGTACATAGAACATTCCTATGCAATCCTCCAAAATCTCTTGAAGCATGGAGGGATTTTGAATTCCATCAATTGAAGGATTTGGTTGGAATTCATTTCAATTCCAATTCTTTCTCATAGCCAACCAAACACAACAAGTGATAAAAATTCAAATTCCAAATCCCTTCAATTTCATCCAATTCCGTCCAACCAAACGGGCCCTTAGGAGACCAACAATTTTACTTGTTTGACTTGTATATGAGTATATCAATATCCGCAATTGATATCACTTGATCTCATTGTAACTCTTCTTAAATTGGTGGTGATTGTGGTTTAATCATAAAAGAGATAGACGAGAGACAGAAAATAGAGATGTTATTTCATTACTGGTTGGGTGTGAGGTCACTTTGATGTATTTAAAAGGACTTTTGTAAATTAAACAAGTTATAAGTTTTTAATGTTTCAAGACTAATTATGTTATGTTGACCAAAAACACATCTTAGCTAACTCATTATGCGGATGACACACTTTCAATATTTGACACTAGTAATTAATTTAGGTTACCAAAACACACATATACTTGAATGTTTTTTTTTAAGCAATGACTCATTTCATTATCTTGCAATTATGCCTATGAAACACTACCTAAAAGTCTGTTTGATATGGGTTAATATAATAAACGATGGAATGAATTAGACAATGGAAAGAATGAATCAATACCATTACATTGTCTAGTTTAGTTGCTCTATGAGAATGAATAAATCACTAATTTGTGTTTTTGTGTTGGTAGACAGGAAAAATGAAATACATTGATCATGCCATCGTTTATGTCATGGTCAGGTTATGATTCGATTCATGGTATGGGTTATGGGCCTAGTTAGGATTCAGATGATGGTTCAGGGCATATGTCGGGTCATGGACAGGGTATGCGTCGGGTCAAAGTCATTTAAAGAAATAATGTGATTTAATTCTAAAAATCATTCCACTGAAGGAATGAAAAACGCACATCCCTTAAAGAATGATAATCATTAAAAAGAAAGAAATCATATTTCTTTGAAATAATGGACTTCATTCTTATTCAGTTATCAAACAAAAGTTTTATTCCCTATTTCAACAGATATCAAATATTAATTTAGAGTGGTTGAATCACTTATAGTAGGTTAAGTGGTTGAGTAGTTAACTGTGCGAAGTATATGTACATATCTATTGTATCAGTCTGTAACTTATAAACACATTTTCTATATTTTCTACCATCTCTTTATATTAGGCCAGTTTAGATGTTCATTTTACACAAAAGTTTATAGAAGTTATTGCTGCAATATAATAGGCTATATATATCATTGCTAGAGTTGTTCAAACTATTAAAAAATATAATAAAATATTTGAGTGCTAATATATGTAAGAATCCATTTAGAAGTTGACTTACAACTTACAATGGATCAAAATGACTAATTATTGTAAGTTAAGGAACCATTGCAAAGCTTACGTCTAGTTATAAACCTTACGTACGTCAGTTGACCATCATAAGTGCGTCATCAACTACTCCTTTAAGAAGTTGTGGAATATTACCATTTTCACTCGAAAGGCTTGCATCACCTCTCAAATTCCCACTCACAATTCCACTAGAGGTATATCTATATATAAAGATAACAAATTGATAGTTACGTTTTTAAAATGTACTACTAATTACAAAATAGAAAACATTTAGTTTGATCTTTCATTGTTACTTTATACCTAAAAAATAATACATAAAAGTGTAATTTAATGATACTATATTGTCTTAAAGCAATAGTATTTGAAATATAATTTAATAGAAGTTATCTACTTATAACCAAATGCTTAAAATACCTCTTAATGATAACAAAGCAAAATATATCAATTTAAACGGAGACATGTCGATTTATCCAAAAACTAGGGAAGATGGTGTCGTGTAAGTAGATTTGCAAGTGTATAGATGGGAAAAAGGTGTAACCAGGAGAGTTTTAGTTAAAAAAAAAAAAAAAAGAATTTCATTTACTTAGGAATACTTTCGCCAAAAATGGGTTTCTTTATATAATTCACCAGTGATACTCCATCGAAAAACATGGTTTGTGGTAGGAGTGTTCATGAAACCAAAAACATCGAACTAAAACTAAAAAAACCAAAAAAAAATTCAAATCGAAATAACCGAACTCAAATAAAACCGACGGATTTGGTATAAGTTTTATAAAAACCGACGTGTTTGGTTTGGTTTTGCCTAAAATAAACCAAAAAAACCGAATACTATCAATGTTATATCGTCAGTGACTCAGTGTTACTTGCTTTTCTAGCAGTGTATAGAGAGAGTGGAGAGATGCACAAGTGCACACCAATCGTATCTGTTTAGAAAAAAATAAGACATGCTAGCGTTTGGATCTATAAAGAAAACTTAGCCCAATGGTATGGGCTTCTACTTTCCAATGTGAATGTTATGAGTTCGAATCCATCTCGAGCCGTGTGAAGGACATCAGGTGATGAATCGAATGTGGATTTAACCTAGGTTTGATTATGATGGGGGTGAATGTTTACTCATTCCACGGGGTTCATGTGCTTCTGGTGTGGTCGTGGATTCTCACGGAGGTTGAGTAGTCGACCTTGCTTACAGGCCGCGCAAGTGAGGGATAGACGTGAGAGAAAACACTGTTAAAAAAAATATAAAGAAACATATCAAACAAATATGATGCTACGGCCTTAAAGGCTTATAACTTTTATGTCTTGTAAGAGTATTCACATCTCATTATTTAAAAAATATGTGAGTGTAATCTTTATACTTTTATAGTTGGTTAAGAGTGGAAGATAGATTGAAAATTGAAGAAAACTTAGAAAACCAATCATAACCATTATTAATCAAATTTTTTCCTATTTTTTGTTTTCTATATCTTTTAATTACAATGTTAGAAAAGTATCAAAAAGAAAAAAATAAAAAAAAAATTATGTAGCTTATGCAATTACATATATTTTGTTTTGTATATGCACATTGCATGAGTTACATGTATGGAGCTTTATTAGTTACATACGTAACTTTGTTGTTACATATACGTAACTTCGTGAGCTCCATATTTTTTTCCAACTTTTTTTTGTTTATTTTATTTATAATTTTATAAATTGAAGTAATGAAAACTAAAATTTTAAAAATTTCATTGATTTGAGAAGTTTTCTAAGTTTTCTCCATATTTAGGAGTTTTTTCATGATCCCTCCCATATATTATACATCACAAGTTAGACTAACCGACAAAATAAAAAAAAATTTTATTTATAATTATAACCATAATTATATGTCCAAGATATTATATATGAATATGAGGTACTATAAAATTGCTATTCTGAAGGTAATGTCTAGTGTCCAACCTACACCATTTAGATGGAAATGTGGAAAGTAAGCATCATGCCACCTTTTATGGAGTGGGATAACAACACAATCATGCCATCTTTTTGCTCCCATTGGTTCATTTCTGAACCTTAGTACACTGAATACACACACTAACTATATGAAAACACACCTCAAAAGCCCAAATTGTTTCTCTCATGAACATACTTTTCTCACTTGCATTACTCATTCATTTCTCAACTCACTTTCATGGCCATTGCACCACTGATAACCTTCAACTTGGTGCACAAACACAAGTCGCGATACCGAATCTTTTGATTAACGGGCTTGTAACGCGAGCATTTGTACTCGAGACCAGTCAGCCGGTGCCTAACTTTCAGGCTGGGCTTACGGTTGAAGCCGTTGACGGAAAGTATGTTTGTTCGTTTGATGTTTTTCTTGGGGATGTTAAGGTTTGGAGCTCGTCACATTTGTCACGCTTTTTTACCTCCGAGAAATGTGTGATTGGTCTCACAATAGACGGGGACTTGCGGTTAACGGGACAAAATGACGAACTAGGATGGCGAACCGCAACCTTTGCCCAAGGTATAAAGGTAATTTTGGTCTTTTCTAGTACATTTTTTGAAGATTTATCAACCATAGCGGTGGTAAAATGGAAAGGTTAAATAATTGATATCACCTAAGTTTTTAAAATTGGACCAGACCAGCTGGTCGAATTGATTACCAAACATGTTTGAGTGTATTTGAACCATCCTCATTATAATAAGTTGGACCAGCCGACCAGGTGGTCGGATCTGATGGTTCGCATCAATAACTTACAAGCAAACGTTAATGATAGAGTTATTATTAATTTGATACCAATTAAAAGGCACTTATCAAGTTAGCATGCAACAAATAGTTAAACTAGTTAAACCAATTAAGAGTTGCCAAATGCAAGGTACAAGTCACCATTGCATCTTTTTTAAACAAGTTCAGATATATTTCATATGGGATTTCTTATTACGGATTTACCCCTTTAATAGCATTCACATCTCAGTAATTTTTTTGTGAATGTAGTCTTTATATGTTTTTAATAGTTAAGAGTGGTTATGAGTGGAAGAGAGATAGAAAATTTGATAAAATTTTAAATATAGAGAAAAACACTGTTCATTTAATTGAATATAAGAGAAAAAAAAATATGATAAATGTGTAAAATGAATTATTTAGTTGAATTGGAGAGAGAAATGTAACGATAAATGTATGAAAAAGCATTATATAATTGAATATAAGAGTGCAAAAGTAGTGATAAAGATATAAAAAATATTATTTAATTGAATAAGAGAGAGAAAAAGTAATGATTTTTAGTGAATTATAAAGATATAAACAATTCTCCTTCTTTATCTTTATAATTCACTAAAAATCACTACATTTTTCTCTCTCATATTCAATTAAATAATAATTTTTGTAATCTTTATCACTATATTTCCCGCCTCCTATTCAATTAAATAATACTTGTTTTACCTTTATTATTGTTTTTTTTCTCTCTCTAATTTACTTTAATAAACAGTTTTCTATATATTTTTACTAGTTTCATCAGTTTCTTTATATCTATTTACTCACCAACACTTTCAACTAATCTCTATAATATAAAGAATTTACTCAAGTAAATCAATTTGCTTTGCAACTTAAGATATGCAATGGGTAAGTGTACATTCTTATGAGAGGCATAAAAATTAAAATTATCAATTTTTAAATAAGTATAATATGTCTGATTAGTAATTTAGTCAGTACAAAAGAATTTGACGAAAAAATACGTATTTATAAAAACCAATTATATATGACTTTATCTAGTTAACATTTACCCGTATGCTTTTATTTTCTTAAAGATTGAGTACAAGATGTTTATGCACGTTTCAGAGGTTGCAATTATCAAACATCGGAAATCTTGTTCTTGTGGATGAATTCAACCACATCAAATGGCAAAGTTTTCTATATCCCACAAATGTAATGCTTTATGGACAAAGACTAAATGCCGCAACAAAGCTAACTTCTTACCTTACAAATTCATATTCATTTTATTCATTTGAAATTCATCGTGAAAAACTCGCACTTTATTTCAATTCGGGTAAGTTTAAGTACTCATACTGGGAATTCAACCCCGAGAAACCCGAAAACATATCATTCATTCGATTGGCGACAAATGGGTTGCAATTATTTAACGATAAAGGCCACAAGATGGCCCAAATCCCCTCAAAAAGACTCAAAGTTTTAAGGTTTTTAGCCATTGAAAACACAACCGGAAACTTGGGTTTTTACTACTACTCAACCATGACACGCAAATTCAAAACCTCGTTCGAAGCTCTGAGGAACAAATGTGATCAACCGAATTTTTGCAAAGCAAATGAAATTTGTACTTTTTCTAACAAATGTTCAGTTTTGCAAGTCAAGGGGTCTACCGGTAACTTTTGCGATACTTCAAGGGGTGTTATAAAAGATATTCAGAACAAAATAAGTGTTTTGAGAGACGAAAATAAGAAGATTGTTAACACGACAAAGGAGTCATGCGCGGGTTCATGTATAGAGGATTGTGTGTGTTTGGGTGCATTATTTACGAGTGCGAATAGAGAGTGTTATTTGTATGGAGAGATAAGGGGATTGAAGGAGGTTGATAGTGTTGATGAAGAAACAAGTTTTATGGTAAAAGTTTTGGATAGTGGGAAGAATGGGAATGGATTGAAGAAATGGGAATTGATTTTGATTGTAGTTGTTGATGGAATTATTCTTTTTGGGTGTTTGGGTGGAATGGGTTTTTATATGTTATGGAAAAGGAAAAAAGAAGAAAATAATGATTGACCTTTGAAATATGTTTGGTTTGTTCATGTTTAAGTTGTTGAAATTTGCTTGATATAATTCAATTTGTTAATATAACCTCATGATTTAATGACTCTTATTATCCCAATTGTGTATTAGGTGTTTCAGTTTGTGTATTAGGTTTTTGTCTATTAGTTTCAATTTGTGTATTAGGTAGTTAGGTATATACTTTTTGTATTAGATATACTTCAAGAGTATGAAACTTACAAAAAGACAATGGAAACTTTTTTTTAATACTACTATTGAATACACTTTATGTTTATCTTTTGGAAAAAATCCTAAAATGTTAACTTGACTCGTTAGGTATATACTTTGTGTATTAGATATACTTCAAGAGTACGTAACTTACTAAAACACAATGGAAACATTTTTTAATACTACTATTGATTATTGAATACACTTTATGTTTATCTTTTGGAAAAATTCCTAAAATGTTAACTTGACTCGATGTTTTAAGCATCTTATTAAGTGAGAAGTTCATGATAAAAACCACTCTTTCGTGCGAGAATCAAAAACCAAAACTTAATAAATTTCAAATATTTTTCAATTTTTTATACGTTTTTATTTTTTAAAACGAATTGCACCACAGAATCACAAATTTTCTCCTATTTCAAACAAGTGCAATAAAGTCATATTAAAAAGGAAAAAATAATAACATATGAAGAAATGAGAAATGTTTAAAGAAGGTAAAAATTTTGACTTAATAGTGTAAACCATTTCAAAAAATAATAACGTATCAAGAAATGAGAAATGTTTAAAGTTCACTTAAGTATAATTTTTTGGTTGTCACATAAAAAGTGATTCTCCCGTAACACACCCCCTTATTAAGTTAACTTTATTATAATACTTAAAATGTACAAACCAGAACACGCGTCAACGCCTATAGACATACAGGTGTCCTCCTATACACTCGACCAATATGAACTGGCCATGTGACATGTACAACTCAGACCTGAAACGGTCTAAAACCGACCCGAAACACATTAAATCAATCGGGTCTTTGATACAACTCAAGTTAGTTTTGTCGTTCAACCATGATCGCCTGTACAAATGTCATTCAGTGCCCAAACCCATACTGCTTCTTAATAATTGGTCATTTCTAGAATATTCTATTACGCATTTTAATAAAAAAAAATGTGTTAAATAACATGGATGTGGTTGTATGATTATAAAATTACAAATACATCAAGAACAAATATAAAAACAAATCGTAACTTATTGTTATAAATGCAATCAATGATACAATCATAAAACAGAGACGTGATCCTTCCGTCTGGTTCTTCTATCCCTAAATCTATCAACTCATCTCATCATCTTCCTCCAGTTTCGTTGATCGGTGAATAGTGATCTGATCGGAACAACAACGATCACCGGAAATGCAGAGATTAGTGACGAGATTGAGATCCGCAAGTGATCAATTCTCCCGGTGTCGGCGTCGTTACTTCTCTCCGCTACCTGAACAGGCGGTATCTGTATCGAAGAATGAAGATTCCGGTGATCTGAAGTTACCGCGGTTTGATTACTCTCCGCCGCCGTACACCGGTCCTACGGCGGAGGAGATCCTTCGTAAGCGTAAAGAGTTTCTGAGCCCTTCGATGTTCTGCTTTTACAAAAAACCGGTGAGTCATCTATCAGTAATTCGAGCATTTTACAAAATAATAAATTGTTTAGTTTGACTAAGATCGAGTTCAATACTTCAATACCTGACTAAATTTAAACAAATCGAAGTGAATTTTTTTTATGATAAGAATCTAACAAGAGAAATTTACATTGTTTGGATTTGGGTTTAGTTTGAGCGTAGTTGAATCAGTTTTAGGTTGTACTCGTGAACACATTTAACTAAATGGATTGGATTCGGGTTCACGTGTAAGATGATGAAACTGACATCTAGTTTTGTAAGTCAAACAGAATTGTTATGCATGTTGTACATTTATAACTTTAGAGCAATAATATGCCAAAGGAAAAAGAAATTAAATCGGGTTAGACATGTAGTATTCGTGTTGTGTTCATGTCTTACGTATATTAATGTTCATATCAAACTTTTGTGGAAAATATGTGTTTTTTTATGTGTGCAAAACAGTTGAATATTGTCCATGGAAAAATGCAATATTTATTCGACGAAAACGGGCGAAGATACCTCGATGGATTCGGAGGAATTGCTACTGTAAACTGCGGTCATTGTCACCCCGATGTGGTTCAAGCCATCGTGAACCAAACCACCAACATACAACACTCAACCATTCTTTACCTTAACCATGCGATTGCTGATTTTGCTGAATCACTTGCTTCTACGATGCCCGGTGATCTCAAGGTTAGAAACGGGTTTAAACTGTCACCCAACAGATCTCGTGGTTAAGATTAAATTTTTTATTTTTTATTTATTTCATTCATATTTATTATTATTTTTTATTACAATGATCAACATTCAAATTAACTGCAAATCTAAAGCGGATAATCGATTACGATAATTTGATTGTAAATTTGATGATGATTATTTTCGATTGTAATCGCGAGCAGGTTGTGTTTTTTACTAATTCGGGTACGGAGGCGAACGAGTTAGCGATGATGATCGCGCGATTGTATACTGGTTGTCAAGATATTATATCGTTGAGAAATGCTTATCATGGTAACGCCGCTGGAACAATGGGGGCTACTGCAATGTGTAACTGGAAATTCAATATTGTTCAGGTAAATGTTTATTATTTTTTCAAAATGTAATATATATAGTTTTCATAGTTTATAGTTTATGTAATCATATTTAACACATACAACTATATGAATTGTGCTATTCGAAAAAGAAAGAAGTAGAATAAACTAAAATATATAATATAATTAATGTTTTGATTAGTTTGACTTCTTTACCAAACTGAACTATTTTCACACATATTCCAATATGATGATTTTGACTACTAGAGTGGGGTGCACCACACGCAAAACCCGGATCCGTATAGAGGAGCATTCGGGTCGGATGGAGAAAAGTATGCTAAAGATGTCGAAGATATTATCCAATATGGAACATCGGGTCATGTTGCCGGTTTTATTTTTGAACCGATTCAGGTAATTAACCATTTCATTTCCTTTAAAACCTTTTAAATTTCTTATATTTCCTTCTAACATTAGTTAGAATTATTTTTTTATTTTTTTTTTCAAATTCATATATTTTTTTAATGTTAGGGGGTCGGAGGAATTGTCGAATTAGCCCCGAATTACTTGACCAATGTTTATAGTACCATAAAGAAGGCCGGAGGGCTCGTGATTGCTGATGAGGTTCAATGCGGGTTTGCTCGAACCGGAAGCAACTTTTGGGGATTTCAAAATCATGACATCATGCCTGATATAGTCACAATGGCGAAGGTTAATAACTTAATAATATTGTACACGTGACAAACTAGGCTGGTCTGTCGGGTTAGGTTGACCTGAAACATTTATAAAAAAAAATATATTTTTTGATTTTTCTCACAGGGTATTGGAAACGGGATTCCTCTGGGTGCGGTGGTGACAACCCCAGAGATCGCAAATGTTTTAACGCGTAGGAATTATTTTAATACGTTTGGAGGAAATCCGGTCAGTACTGCTGCTGGACATGCGGTTCTTAAAGTTATCGAGAGGGAAAAACTTCAAGAGAATGCGCATGTTGTTGGATCTTATTTAAAGGAACGTCTCGTATCTCTTAAAGATAAGCATGAAAGTAAGTGTTGAGTATGGTCTTTTCATAACCGAACCAGTCATTGAACCGACTACTTAATGTCCATCGGTCGGATCGGTTTCAATTAAAACTAAATCGAAAAAATATGTGTAATTTTTTTTAACGCCAAACATACGCACTCATCTAAATTACTCCTAAATTTACACCATATCAGGCTTAAGCATGATTTGAAAATATGTTTAACTAATTTTAAACATTATAAAGTTAATTCATTTTTTTATTTGTATTTGGAATGTAAACAAAATTTGAAATTTACAACAAGCAAATATTTTGCTAATAAGTTAAAATTGGTGATCTATGAAAGTTATCGGAGATGTACGAGGAAGAGGATTAATACTTGGAGTTGAGCTTGTCTCCGATCGGAAATTAAAAACTCCTGCAAGTGCAGAAATATTGGAAGTGATGGATAACATGAAAGGTATTTATATTTAATATTTTAACAGATATTGTTATTTATGTTTTGCTTTGAATCATTTGAATGATTCTGTTTCGCAGATTTGGGGGTATTAATCGGCAAAGGTGGATATTATGGTAATGTTTTTAGAATCACTCCGCCTCTTTGCTTCAACAAACAAGATGCAGGTGTGTTTAAATTGTAAATTATTTATTTTTAGTATATTTTATCTATATAGTCAAAGGCACAAAAGGCGTTTGCGTAGGTCCCCCCTCAAAGCGATGCGAAAACGCTTTGCATCCATAACGATTCACATGTTAGACTAACGTTACAGTTCGGTCATCCGTCGATTCCGGTCTATTTGAAAATATCATCCAAATTATGAAAAAAAAAAAAAAAAAAAAAACCCGACCAAACAAGTTTGTAACAACTAAACTGACTTGAAGCATGTAAAAATGTTATAAAACGATATAAAATATGTCTAAAACTCCTAAAATGACTTGTTTATGTTATATGTATACTTCTTAGAAGGTTCGCGCTTTGAGCTATTGGTATGCCTAGTGCCTTTGACTACCTAGGATTTTATTTATTATAAATCATTTTTTAAACCGAATTAATTTTCACTTTTTCGTTTCTTTCTTTTTTTAGATTTTCTTGTCGGTGTAATGGACTATTCAATGTCGAAGTTTTGAAGGTTTGGTATCAAATTGGGTCGAACTAATTACCCGCTTTAATGGTTTTCACTTGTATGATGAGTCTACATCTCGTTGACTCTAGCTACTATGTTGTTTTAATGAAAGAAAGAACTTGTTGCGAACATGTTCTTTTTGTATTTTCACTATGCAAAAATGTTTAGAAAAATATTGTACCTGTCGATATTGATTATCAAGGGATGTTTGAATTGTGTTATTTTAAGATTGAGTGTTGCATCCTAAACATTCCATAATTATTATTATTTTTTTTTTTGAAAGGTATAGTTCAACGGTAATCTTGCCAATCCCTAAAGCTCTTGTAAACCGAGAGCCCCGAGTTCGAATCTCGCTGGCGCGCAATGCGCTACCTCCCAGTCGGACCGAAC
>WOUH02000002.1:2544386-2558332 GCA_009936405.2 Stevia rebaudiana
GCAAAATAAATAAATAAAAATGTTTTTCAGGTCAGAGCTGCTGCTGTATTTGCGTTGGGGACTTTACTTGATGTTGGATTTGATTCATCAAGAGAAGTTGGAGATGATGAACGCGATGATGATGAAAAAGTCGGGGCTGAAATTAGTATTGTTAAAAGCCTTTTGAATGTTGTTTCAGATGGAAGCCCGTTAGTTAGGGCTGAGCTGGCAGTAGGTATGCAATATGTTTTTATTATTTTCTTTTATTTAAGAATTAACCTTTTTTATAAACATTGATAAATTTGGTTTGTTTTGGATGGAATTTTGAATATTTAATAATATTAAACTGAATTTGCAGCTCTTGCACGGTTTGCATTTGGCCACAACCGAAATCTGAAATCAATAGCAGCTGCATATTGGAAACCACAGACTTCATTTCCATTTACAGTTAGAAATTCAGTTAGTGGTTACACCACCCCTACTCAATATTCTCAAATCGGCCCGTTATCGCGAGTCGGTAACGACAGCCAATCAGCTGCAAGAGACGGTCGGGTTTCCACCAGCAGCCCGCTTGCATCATCTAGCATCATGCACGGGTCACCGCTTTCTGATGACTCATCACAACACTCAGATCCCGGGATGCTAAATGATCCCATCACAAACGGGGCGGTTAATCATGCAAATTCTAGACAGTTGGATAACGGGTTGTATACGCAATGTGTATCTGCCATGTGCACGTTAGCAAAAGACCCGTCACCACGGATCTCAAGTTTGGGTCGACGGGTTCTTTCTATTATTGGAATTGAACAAGTGGTGACTAAGTCTGCTAAAGCCGCCAACACTGGCGGTTTACGGGCGGGGGAATCTTCAACCCCCACCAGTAGTCTTGTTGGATTAGCGCGTTCATCTTCTTGGTTTGATATGAATGGAGGTACCTTTCTTATTATTGTTATTTGTTAATTACACAGAAGGTCCCCGTGGTTTGCGAAAAGTAGCAGGTTTGGGTATTAAAGGTTTAAAGTAACATGTTTGAGTTTTATGCTTTCAGTTTTATAACGATTCTAGGTTATAATGCTTACTTGCAACAACTTTTTCGTTACATTAGGGTGAAATGACCAAAATACCCTATGACTTTACACTCTTTAATTTGACTATTTGCTTTCAATTATGTAACGAGTTTGGGTATTAATGCCAACTACCGTTAATTTGACTATTTGCTTTCAGTTTTGTAACGAGTTTGGGTATTGATGCTAATTTCTGTTAACTTTTTTGTTAAGTTAGGGTGAAATGACCAAAGTACCATTTGATTTTACACTCTTTGATTTCACTATGCTTTCAGTTTTGTAACGAGTTCGGGTATTAATGCTAATAGTATTCCGTTAAGATTAAAGTGAGATGACCAAATTACCCCTTGATTTTACACTCTTTGATTTGACTATTTGATTTCAGTTTTGTAACGAGTTTGGCTATTATTGCTAATTCTCGTTAAGTATTCTGTTAAGTTAGGGTGAGATGACCAAAATACCCTTTGACTATACACTCTCTGATTTGACTATTTGCTTTCAGTTTTGTAACGAGTTTGGGTATCAATGCTAACTTCCACTAAGTTTTCCGATACATTAGTGTGAAATGACCAAACTACCCTTTGACTTTACGCCTTTGATTTGACTATTTTGATACATATTTCTGTGTGGTAGGAACAGGTCATCTACCATTGACTTTTAGAACGCCACCTGTCAGTCCTCCAAGACCAAGTTACTTGAGAAGGGTTTGTTCGCTTGAGTTCAGACCACATCTAATAGACTCAGGGTTAGCCGACCCGCTTTTGGGTTCACACGCGGTTCCCGGTTCATCAGACCGCAGTTTTCTTCCCCAATCAACCATCTACAACTGGAGCTGCAGTCATTTTTCAAAACCCCTTCTTAAAGAAACCGATGACATCGATGAAATTGCGGTTAAACGTGAAGAAAGGGAAAGAGTTGTGTTTGAACACATCACAAAATGCCAACGTGCTTGTGAGTCATTGATTATATTTTATTATTATAACTTCCATCTTTAATTGACTTTATAGTTTGTATTAAACTATTAATTAATGTATTGTTTTAGCGGGTACGAATCTTCATAATCCAATCGCGCGATGGGATACAAAATTTGAAAGTGGTGCAAGAACATCTTTACTACAACCATTTTCTCCAATAGTTGTTGCTGCTGATGAGGGTGAATGTATCAGGTATGCTAGCTTTATTGTGTTTCTTTTTCTAATAATATACACTGAATTTGTGTTTTTAATTCTTTCAGAATATGGAATTACGAGGAAGCAACATTATTAAACAGTTTTAATAATCATGATTATCCTGATAAAGGGATATCAAAACTTTGTTTGGTGAATGAGCTTGATGAAAGCCTCCTGCTTGTAGCCTCAAGTAAGTTTTCCTATTTCTATATTCATGCTAACATGTATTTTCTTTTATTATTATTATTATTATTTATTTTGTTTTTTGGTTTAATTAATCAGGTGATGGAAACGTGCGAATATGGAAAGATTACATTTCGAGGGGAAAACAAAAACTTGTAACTGCATTTTCTTCTATTCATGGTCATAGACCTGGTGTCAGAAATGTTAGTGCTGTAGTTGATTGGCAGCAACAGTCTGGTTATATGGTAATTAATTAATTTAAAAAAATTTAGAATATAATTTTTGTTTTTTTTTCAATTATAATTTTAAAACTTACTCGTTTTACGTTGTCAGTATGCATCCGGTGATATTTCATCAACTATGGTTTGGGATCTTGATAAAGAACAACTTCTATCTTCTATTCCTCTTGCATCCGATTGCACCATTTCAGCACTGGTACATTATATTATTATATTATGTTATTATTTTGTAGGAAAATTCTTGTCATGGGTAATTTGGTAATTTCTGTATTCTGTTTTTAGGCTGCTTCTCAGGTTCATGGGGGTCAGTATGCAGCTGGCTTTGTGGACGGTTCTGTCAGATTATATGATATTAGAACTCCTGACGGGTAATAATATTATAAGCATTCTATAAATTGCAAGCATACGCTTATTGATAGTTTGATGTTATTTATTTTTATGCATATGTTTTGCTTTATTTTTGTTTAATCATTTTGGTTAATTCAGGCTTGTTTGTGTTACCCGACCTCACACCCGTAGAGTAGAACGAGCAGGTGGTATAGAACGAGTTGTCGGAATTGGATTTCAACCTGGACTTGATCCAGCAAAGGTATATATATATATATATATATATATATATATATATATATATATAGGGGAAGTATAAACAAGAAACCCACTCTCACTGAAAAAACTATAGAAACCCTATATTTACATATGTAACAGCGTAAATTTTTTAATTTTTTTTTAACTCTATATTCAATTTTATGACTTTTGGTGGAAAAAAAACATAGCGACGAGGGAATATATTTAAAATAAGTTATTTGTATAAAAGATGACATTTTTCAGTAAAATACAGAGATGTTACATATGTAACATGTCTGAAAACCCATGAGTTACATATGGACACGTTTTTTTTTTTTTGCCGATTTCTTTAAAAACAATCCTTAAACGCTTTTTTAATTTGTTCATTAAAAGTGACGGAAATGGGTATAAAACCTACCCTATTTTTTTGTGAAAGTGGGTCTCCATTATATCCATACCCTATATATATATATCTATTTATGTAATGTTAAACTCAATTACGAACTTGTAAGTTTTGATTTTTGTTGTAAATATGTTTTGAATTTGAATTGAGTTCTTTGCTTCAGTTTTGCTGTAAATATGTTTTCAACCCGCCCATTTTGTCACCTCTTTTTTTTTTTTAAATTTATTAACCACCATTTGTTATCCAAAGAATTTATTAACCACCATTTGTTATCTGTGATTTTATTTTAGATTGTGAGTGCATCTCAAGCAGGAGACATCCAGTTCTTGGATATCAGAAATCAAAGTGAAGCATACTTAACCATCGATGCGCACCGTGGCTCATTAACCGCATTAGCTATACACCGGCATGCACCCCTTATAGCCAGTGGTTCAGCCAAACAACTCATAAAAGTCTTCAATCTTGAAGGCGAACAATTGGGCACCATTCGTTACTCACCAACTTTTATGGCCCAAAAAATAGGGTCCGTTAGCTGTCTCGCCTTTCACCCGTATCAAATAATATTAGCAGCCGGTGCTGCTGATTCTTGTGTTTCCATATATGCTGATGAAATCTCACCTTCAAGATAAACGGGCCCACATTCAGGCCCAAATATAGCCCAATTTCCAACATTGGCCCAAAGTAGAACAAATGAACGAGCTCGTAGTCGTGGGTGTCTTGAAAGTTATAAATTTAGTTTAAGCCTCGTGGGTGAATGAACGAATGAACGAAGGATACCGATGAGTTGGTGGAGGTTTTCAGCAAATAAATTGATGATGATACATAGGTATAAAAAATGGTGTAAATATTTCATTTTCTTTTGTGTAGTGTGTGTTTTTATGCTTTTTTTTTCTTCATCTTTTTACAGTCTTGTTCTCCAATTTGTAAAAAATGTGTCATCCCTCCCACTAAAATCTTTGTTTTATATATAATTTAAATTCCTTGTAAGTTGTGATTAAGTTTAAGCTTTTGACTTTGTTGTTATTCCGATGTTTGAACAATTTCTGATCTCATATTTTCGTGTCATGATGTGTTTTTGGTTGTTAAGGTTTATGTTAATATGTTAGTGTTAAGGAATCATTTGACAATTGTCTTTGGGAATGAACACTAATAGGTATTGAAATGTTAACATATTGTTTATACTAAAGTTGTATTAGTATTGTGATAACATGGTAAAGTAACGGTATATTAAAATACTCGACCAATGTATGTTTATGATTCTTGTAATGTTTACTAAAGTCGAACAGAGCAAAAGTCGTATATTGTTTAAAGGTGAAAAGCTAAATGCCATTTCCATTGATTTTTATTTTAGGTTACAACAAATGCTGTCATATTATGTTAAAATGTTTCAAAGTTTCTCATGTATGATAAGTTATTCTTACAATGAGTTACCTAAAACAACACACCCCTATCGAAGCAAAATAATACAATGAAAAGTTAGCATATGTATTGGTTAAAGGACATAACAAAAGTATTTGTGATGTTTTCGGTTAATGACATAATGTGAACAATTAGTGATATTATTACTTAATTGCAAGTACAAAATCATAATTATTCAGTAACATGTTTCTCATAAATTTTGGTAACATCATTTTCTGGCACCTAACATACTTGATCCAGAATTCCCCGGTGTACCATTCGTCCTCATATTACCAAGAACATTAAGATCTTCAAACAATCTATAAGACGGAATATATTGGTTCGAACCCGGATCACTTCTAGACGCGTTGTTATAATATGAAGCGGGTGAATGATTAGTAGCATACGCGTTACAATAATAACCAGGAGTTGGTGCCCATGGTGGTGGAATGTAGTTTGATTGCGGTTGAACCACTTGCGTCAATTGTGGTTCATATTCTAGTTGTGTTTGAGTCTGAGCCCATGGAACCACGTAGCTGTTCATTGTCGGTTGAACCAGTGGTTGGTTATCTGCAATGGTTGAACCGTTGGGTGTTTGATTAGGGTTCGATGTGGAAATCATGGCTGGTGACAGTGCAAGGGTTAAAAGGTCAATCATGTCTTCTTCTGCGGTTTTGTAATTGGTCGGAGGTGGTAGGTCCGATGGAACTAGAGCCATATCCAGTAAGGGATCCGGTTCGATGTTTTTGTCAGTTATAGAAGTGGAAACCAATGCATCAATATGAGATTCAACGGGCTGTGTTTCAAAGCACCTACATATATGAACCCATAAGACGACCCAAATTAGCAATTTTGTCACATCTACTTAAGATGTTGAACATAAATTACGGGAATGTGGTGGAGTGTTACATTCTTACATGTACGCAACACTATGATGAATGAGAAATTGTTACATATACGTATAGTAAAAGTATAAGTATAGTATGTATTATGTATATGTTAAGATTTTCATTTGATCTTAACCCCAGGGAATTCATAAAATAAAATACCACTCTAGTTGTGAAAAGAGTACCTAAAATATGTAACATGCCAAATTTTTTTTTTTTTGTAATTTTTTATAGGGTTTAAACTTCATTTTGATACTTTGTATAAAAAAATAAAAAAACATCAAGCCATTTTCATAAGATTTTTTTGAAAAAAATGACGTAAAAAGCGCTATAACTGAGTACATATGTGTTACATTTATGTTATATATGTGTTACATGATGATGTAACAAAAATTTTATAAAAATGGCTTGGAGTTTTGTTGTTTGTTTTAACAAATAGTCAAAAAATTAGAATGCTACATATGTTTTAGGTATTGTTTTCAATGTCTTCACAACCATAATGAGTTTTCATTTTATATGGATATGAATTAAATGATTTATATTATAATATTATATAGGTTCGGTTTAGCACTAACCCAATGCTTATTAAAGCAGAATTGTTTGTATCTTCTTCATGTATTTCATTACTTGAAGAATCATAGGCTACAATACTTTTTTTCTGGTCGACTTCCTTAGTCTCCACGTGTTGGTCACGTGACCGCTGAGTCACCAAACGCGGTGGTTTAACCGGAATCGGAGAACCAGAAGCAATAGCATCATGTTTCTCGATGATATATAGTACCGCATCGTTGAATTCGATCCCCTGTTGAAGAAACTCTTCATCACTGCCACAAAGCAGTTAAAAATTAGTGTTATTATTATCTAAAATGAGTTTGATTTGTTCAAGATTAAATCGAATCTTACGTGGTTGAAGATAGTGTATAACCCAATTTCTTCTGGTTCGATCGACATTGGTCATAAAGATCAGTGATAACCTCATCTTTCACAGCCTGAACCGATTAATATATGTTAAATGGACACATAAACAAGAATTAATTACACGAATGGTCCATGTGGTTTGCTGAAATTTTAGTTTTGACCCCTTAAGAAATTACAGGTTTGATCCAATAGTTTGGACAAACGTAACACGTTTAGTCTCTATAGTGGATGTCAGTTAAGTGTTCCACTTGATGTCCACTCTAGGGATCAAACTGTTACAATCATGCAAACTATTGGACTAAATATGTAGTTTCTCAATCTTAGGAACCGAAATGAAACTTAAGAAAACCACATGGACCATCTGTGCGATAAATTCCATAAACAAATATAATATGCGATCTTTATTTGCAACGGTTAAGTATACCTCACGGTCTTTTGGGTCGATTGCTTCCAACATTTCAGATAAGAGATACAAAACGTCCCTCATAGACTCCAAACTTGACAAACTAATGTGTTAAAAAACAAAAAATTAAAATTAGACTAGATGAGTTAGTTATAAACTTATAATTTTTAATAGTTGAATCGGGTAAAAAAGAATGAAAGTACATAAATGGTATAACTATGATTTTAGGCTATTTATATTTGAGTCACGAATTATTTAATAAATGGGTAAAACTTATTTTGACATGTTATACAACTTTTACATACCTGACATTCTCAAATAGTTGGTGTGTTGTTGAGCAACTGGCTTCTGCTTTGTGATGTCCATAATTGACCGGAGGTGTGATGATAGGAACCGTATTTGGTGACCTGTGGGGAAATTCGACTCTACAACGCTGTTTGCGTGAACATAAAATCAACAAGAACATGTTTTAACCAATTGTGAAACAAGTAAGAGTGTCATATAACTTACTCTTAGCTCTGCAAAAGCGCGATAATATTGAGCAGTTATTTTTCCTCCTCGACCGGCAAATGCTTCTTGCCACGTATCTATAAGTATCAAGATTTTCTCCCTTACACGCATATTTGCCTGCAAAAACCGATTTCCCATCAATTTTTTAAACGTACATATGCATATTAGTAATACGCAAACCGAATCTCGAATTTTATTAACTCCATATGATTTATCTCTAGTTGTCCCACTACTTATATACTTGCTAGATTTGATGCAAGTAGTGTCTCTAAGAGTCGAATAAAAAAATAATAACAAAAGGAGAACAAGAAAACCTTTTTCTTGACAATCTTGATCATCTCTTGAAGTATTTTCCTCTCACCAATCTGGGAATGAACGTGTTCGCTAGAGTTCTTCATGATTGTTTCCAAAAGCTACACAAGATTAATAAAGTTAGTACGAAGGAGTATATATGATTAATGGTAAATGCAAGTTAAATTAAATGTTAGATATACCGTTAACGCGAGTAGTTGCACATTTGGATTTTTGTGTTGTAGTCTACCTCTTATAGCTTTAATATAATCTTTCGAAAGCCTGAATTGTTAACATTAAGAAATTGATATATTTAGACTATTTTTCTACTGTTTTTGGTGACAAATATCGATTTAATCAATACTTAAAAGTATGATATGTCAGGTTTGAATCAAGGTCCTTGTATGGATGAAAAGGGAAAAGAACACCAAAATTGTGTTTTGACAAAAATACCCTTTAGTTAAAAGAATTTTTTTGACGGAGTTAGTGAATTGAACGAATATTGGCAAAAATTCTTTGTGACTGAAAATGTCAATTGTGCCTAAACCATAGGGACGGAAATAGCGATTTACTCTAAATGCAAATTTGGTGGAAAAATGACCGCAAATTTTACGACGGTGTGATGTAAATCGGTAAAATAAAGGAAAAATCCAAATAAAAACATGTTTTTTCTACAAATAAACAAGAAAACCCAAAACCAATGATTTAGATGATAAAAGATAGATAGAATACCAAGGTTTAGAATTAATGGTGTCACAAATTGCGATATTGATTCTCCAGTCAGGACAATTTAATAATTCGCTGGTGGCTTTATCAACCCATGTATAAGCATTAGCGACCGTTGGTGGTGATGCAAATGGCAGCATTGGAATCATCTTGATTAACCTTTTGTTTTTGGATTATAATATTTCGTTACTGAATATTTGCCAAAACATTAATCTTTGAGGAGCTGAATGTTTATATGAACAGGGGAAATGGAAAGTGGTCGATTTTGACGGGAGGAAAAAACGGGTTTTAAAGCAATTTTGTTGGTTCCAATTGCAAAGAACGAGTGGTCCCTAAATGTTTAAAAATTGACTTTGATATATAGGGTATGGTATTCTAAGCAGGGAAGGGTTATTCTAAAATGGCTTAAAGGATTTTAAAAAATTTATAAACCGGTTCAAACGAACTTTGATTAAACTCATTTTAACGGCGTTAGAACCGGCTCATCAAATCCTAAACCCTAAATTTAAACATTAAAGCTAAACCCTAAGAAACAATGACAATCATGAAAACATTATGATGAGAAGGAAGACACAATGATCTGAAAACGTAAATTATAAAGCTTAAAAGTTAAACCGTAAAAGCTAAATTCTAATTGTTAAACCTAAAGCTAAACCTAAATAAACCATAAAGCTAAACCATAGAGCTTAACCCTTAAACTAAACAACAAAAGCTAAACCTTAATAGCTAAATTCTAAAAGCTAAACCCTAAAAGCTAAGCCTAATACAAGTACTCAAAAGCTAAACCCTAAAAGCTAAGACCGTAGAGATCGACAACGCGATTCCAACGCCGCTAAAATGAGTTCAATCGAATTTCGTTTGAGACGGTTATAAGTTTTTTTTTATATCCCGCTTAGGCTTTCTAGAATAAACTTAAAATATCAATGACGGCCTTAGGTCCGGCAATTTCCTAAGGACAAGATATGTCCCATCCTTCCGACTATCGGGATTAAACAGTGTATGTGAATAATGGATCCTCCCTAATCAGATTATGCGATTAGTGATCCTGCTTTGGATATTGCTTCCATGGGCTTCGACCGGAGCCCTACTATACGTCTTGGGGCTTATTTGCCAATAACCACCTTAGTGGTTTGGTTATCAATGAAGTTAGGATAATCAAAGGTTATCCTAAATTCTTATTTGGTGATTATAATTAAATCCAATTACACTAGCATGATATAAATAACACTAAAATCACCTATAGAAACTTCACACATACATTATACATACATAGATACAACTTTTGAAATTAAGGTATAGATAATATACAACATATTAGAACATTAGAAGCCTAGATTGCGTGAATACTGAACATTATTCACTTAATCATAAGATGTATTGATTTTATGTAGGATAATAACAAGTGCAACAATGAAAGCATAGTCGACATTAGGATACACACTCACGTTAAATTTGTTGTTTCCCACTAGACAACTATTTGCGTCGTCCGTATCCATCTGTAATATATTCATGGAATACTATAAGTTTTGTTAATCACACCAACTATATTAATTTATGTAAAAAAACCACTTTAATTACCTTAGCAATAACGGTGGCGCCATCTCCGGCATATATGGTGCACGATCCACTATCCCAACGGCTTGTGACTTTAAAATCGTAAACGTCGTTTCCAACATTACCCGCCAAGAACACATGAAGTGATGTCTTGCTTAGTCTAAATGGTGAGGGTTTGACATTGAATAATATATCTTTTGAGTCTTTACTATCTCCTTTAAATGCCACCCAGCTATCAAGAAAACTCAATATCTGTTCATAACATCAACATATTAATATATTGTAATGACACCAAATGATAAACAACAAATAGGATAAAATAAAATTGGTAATAATAGTAAACAAAAAGTTTAGGTATATGTTTCTTGATTATAAATTAGATTTTTGGTTTGATAAATTCCATACCTGAAATTACATCATCTCCTATATTTTAGGTTTTGGGGTTTCTAGTCACTAGCTAGTTTGTTTTTTATAAAAGGAAAATGTCATTAAGCTTTTTTAGAATTAGGTGACTTATGATTTTTTTTGTTCCAATTATGTCACTTTACCTTAAAAAGATGTTATAATCATATACATTTAACATAAAAACATTATAAATAATTGTATTTTTATTTTTTTTGATTCACATAATCAACCACCATAATTTAAAAAAATATAAACATAAAATTTAAAATGATGTTGTAGACAAAATGTATAAGATGAAACATCTATTTAAAGTAAAGTGACCTAATTGAAAAATAAAATAAAATAGAAATGACTTAATTGACACAAAAAAAGTATGAGCGACTCAATTGAAAGAAAGATAAAAGTTAATTACATTTTTACAAAGTTATCACTTTTATAAATCCATATCCGGAGACTGTGGAGGCCACATACTTTATGGGCGACTGTTTGTCGTAGCCTTATTTTTTGAACAACAATTTATTCCATAAAATTAACCAACCTTATACTTGTAAGGATTTGAATCTCACCATTTTTGTGGAGTGCTAAACACCATAAAATTAGACAATTAGGTCATTGGTGTTTGTTATATGTTTAAATTAAACCAAATATAAATCCAAACTAACACTATACAAGTATTAGAGCATTCACAGCCCATTCCCCATCTCATTCTCATAATTTAACTAAAACTTATGATTTTTACAAATATTTGATTACTTTTCAAAAGCTTCCTATAACTCATTCCCCATTTTCATCCCTCATTAAATTAAATAATACTTTTTATTTCACTTTTCATAATTTTTTCTCTCTCCTTCAATCACACTCACTTATAAATATATTAAAATAATAAAATGGGGATTTGGTTGGTTCTCCCAAATATGGGGGATTGGATTGTTTTCCCTATTAGTTTTAGGGTTGGGGGGATAGGGATGGGGAATGAGATGGATGGTTTTTTGTTGTTTTGGCAAATATTTGAAGATGGGGTTAGGGTTGGGGATGAGTTGTGAATGCTCTTAGAAAACAAGTTATGCGGTATTTCTTATATACCCCTGCTCAACACTAACACAAGTATTTAAGCAGATATGCGAGTGGATAAAGATACCGACTCCCACGGATTTGGTTAGTGCAAGTTAGATTATGAAACACTTTGAAGACCAAAAAGGTTCAAATAAATGTCGAAAGACGGTTCACGCAATCGTCAATACCACACTTTGGTCAATCTAGAAGGTAAGAAACAAAGGAGATTCAACCGAAGGAAGATTTCAACTCAAGAATGCATTAGCCAAATATAAGAAAGATCTTATGAATGGATCACAAACATAATTAAGTAAGATCAATACTTTATCGTCGGAGATCGATGTGGGATTCGTTTAATGTTACGAATATGTTGGTGTAATAGTCTTAATTTCTTTGATGTAGGGTGTTAGAATTCTGATGACTATTTAGTCTCACACGAATTACTGTTTCTCAAATGCGTGCCTATATATGTACATAAATTAGTAATAAGTAGATAAATTAATTAATAAACAAAGTGATTTAGAACCTACTCACGAGACGATTTGAAGTTTTACAAAATAAAGCATTAAACAGAACTCGAGCTCTCGCACTTGTAAGTTAATCAAGTCAAGCTTGAGCTTATTTGAGTTTGGTTTCGATCCGGTTCAACTCTTGAATCAAAATAAGCATACAATATCAGAAGGCAAGAAAGCATAACCTTTCTCTGGAACGATAGGATCGGATTACCAGCAGCATCTAGCAAAACTGTGCGATCACGCATGGTTCTATCGTTATCTTTGAATTTGAAGATATCGTTACCGTGAGCATCGGTTACAGTGAATTTTCCTATCGAGAAACACGAACTTTTCTCGGTGATAACTATATCAACCGGAGCCGGAGCGAGGAAGTTAGCACCGACAACTGCAATTGGATTCGTCGTTGGCGCCGGACGGTTACTTGTTTGGGCCATTGATTTTATACATAGAAACTTGACGCTCGTGAATTATATATATATTGATCCTATCTCGTTATTTCCAACTGTATTATATAAAGATAGACAAGGTCAATATGTTCCTTTTTCAATTGATCAGTGTCTATTTGCATCTAACTTTTTCGTTAAGTGTTGAATTGTTAAATTATTTATTCTTTGTTATATGTCATTCATAGCATATAATAAACTATTGGATATTTTGGTGTAATCTTGTTTAGTCATATAAGTCGTGATAGTCATTTAGCAAGTTGCGTACGCTATGCACGTATGTTTGAGTTTATTGTGTCTTGACGGGGGCCGGAGGGCAGCTCCCCTTGGGAACGGGCTCCAAGGGTTAGAGCCCCTAGTTAGGGTCGAAATTGAATAATTTCAAAGTAAATCTGTCTAGGGCACTTTCATGTACGTTTTCGCATATACATACTTGTTCTCGAATTCAGACTGAGTTTACTCCGATCAAAATATTTGGGGGAACCACCAATTTTATTGAGGATATCAATTTTCATTTTCTGTAATTTCCTCTACATAAAGACTACGCATGGTCATGGACTAATAAAATCGCATATGGTGAGAAAAAACCGATTAATTAAATCGATCCAAACTGATAACCCGCGTTCTGGATTTGTATTTTAAGAAATTTGTTTGTTAATCTCTGTTTCGGATAAAAACTATTACAAGATATAAAACTTTCTCCACATTAGTTGTATGGGCAAATGGTCAAATGATGTTGAGTTTATAGATCTAATGTGCTCTCTCACCCACCATGCTAGTAAATATGTTAATTTAACTGAGATGTGCTCCTTGCCGGTTTTGAAGGGATCACAATGACTCTGATTCCAAATGTTAGGTAAGAGTTTTTCAAAATAAAGCTTTAGTGAGAACAAGAGAAATAGAGAAATAATTAGGAGATTTATTCTTCATTCAATGCTTAATGAAAACATTCGAAAACAAGCGGACGCCAAATTCATTAATTGGTAAGTTTATGACCTATATTCATTATTTTGGACTAATTCCCATTCAAATCCAAAAACATCAAGATCGAAGTGACCGATCAGCTAATCTCTCCCAAGGGTAATTTGATTACGAATGGTTGATGTGTTTGACTTGTTTTAACTTTTAAATTTAACTAGAAGTTTATCGAGCGGCGCGTTGCCGGGGCAATTCCATACGTACATAGCACGTTTGTTTACAAACTTAACTATTCGTACCCATATACGATCTGAAATGTACATT
>WOUH02000002.1:2558432-2572148 GCA_009936405.2 Stevia rebaudiana
AAAATATTGGGCCCCTCAAAATTTTGGGCCCGGGGCGACGGCCCACTTCGCCCCACCCTCGGGCCGGCCCTGCTTTTATGATTGTCTAAACAAAACCCTAATAATGAAACAATGTTCGAGTGAGAGATCTTAACAAGGCTTGCAACTTTATTAATGAACTCTCTTACGATCGATCTAGATGAATTTAAAACTTTAACTGCAACAACTTGACCATCTGATAGATTCCCTATATACACAGTTCCAAACCCACCGCGGCCTAATTGAACTTGAAATGACTTTGTTATTTTCTTGATTTCGGCATACTTGTACCTTTTGGTAGCTAAGGATCCATGTTGTTTGACAAAGGACTCAACAATCTTATCATTCTCACGTTTAAGTTTCACTGAGGCTAAATAAGTGATCGGTGAGAACTTCATGAAATAACATGTTGTGCAGATCAAGAGAATTGATAACAGAGGAACTCCAACTCCGATAACTGTAATAATAAAATATTTGAAGCTAGTATTAGAACAACTAAACAAATTCTTGATTGTAGTTATTTAAATTAAAGTTGACCAATAATGAAACTTACCTACTTTCACTATCGAGTTATTTCCGCGACCTGCATTACCATTTAAATAATTGTAATAAGTTTAAACGTAAATTAATAGGTTTGGTTTTCATTTGACCATGAAAATCCAAATTCAAATTCTTGAATCATTTAGCAAAAAATTGAAAATTTATCAATCAAAATGACAAATCCAGATCGAGACGTTAATTCTAGAAATTCATATGCGTAATAATTCTCTATGATTGTTGGTTACTTATATAAGGTAAAGACATAAAAATTGTAATTATTGTACATAAATTGCAAAGTTGCATATTTTCTCATATCACGTAAGTTTTTTATGCATAATGCACGTACAATAATATTTTAGTATGGTTTGAAGAAGTGTGCTATTTCACAAGTTTAGATTTTAGATGATATGCAACTCCCTTTATTTACTAGAGTAGAAACAGAGTATCCGTTGAGGAAAATTAATAAACCCTCTCAAATATGTCTAGTCGTAGTACATATGAGACATTTAACAAATATCTTCACAAACTTTCCTCAAACAATGCGTTAATCAGTACAACATTCATACTTCGTCAAAATTATTATCAACTTTACATTGTTTATAACCACTTCGATCATCATAATAAACTACTTTGTTTTAATATCATATGTTCGTTTTATAACTACTCGCTTGTGTGATATCTAAAAAACACACATTAGTTTCTTTAAACATTTCTTATTTATTTATACGTTATTATTTCTTAAAACAAATTGTATCATTGGATCACAGACTTTTGTAACTTTAATACGAGTATATATAATGAAGCTGTTTAAAAAAAATCGTTTGATACTACATATATGTAGTATAATCACACAATGCACCATGCACCATGCACCATAACATACTACACATATATAGTATGCTGATAATTCACAAATTGTAGTACTTTAAATTCATATTCGTGTTTCTGAAAATGATTTATTCGGTTTTTTCATTGTAGCATTGTGTTAATATAATTTAGTACTTTAAACTAATTTACGCGTTTCTTACAAAGATTTCATCGGGGTTTTTTTCCGTCTTTTAATGTATTTATGTATATTGCCAGTATACTTCATATATATAGTATAAACAGCTTACAATGTGATTTTTTTTAATCTTTTTTAAGATACCTTCTTTATACACGTATTAAATATAAAAAAATATATGATTCAGTTGCATAAACCGTTTTAAAAAATAATAACGTATGAAAAAATAAGAAAAATATTTAAACTCAACTTAAATGGAGTTTATCAGTTGTTCTCGCACGAATAGTGGTTCCCTCATGAACCACCCCTATATATGTGTGTGCATATATATAAGAAGAATACAATGAAATTCACTTGAGTTGACTATCATAAAACTCATATGTAAATTTATTATGAATTTGTTCAACCCCCTTTTGGTCCGATTTGGATCGATATCATCCGATTAAGAGCGCCTTTGACCGAGTTGGACCAACAACCAATTATTAGTTCTAATTTGGTAAAATTATGGTGGTGGACGTCTGATCAATGACTAGTGACTAATCCATCGCATAGACTGATTTTTACAATACTGATATAATATACGTTTGTAAGGGGCAATGCTATATATAAATTACATATATACCCAATCTAAAGTTTTATTTACATATGTCCTCTTACTTTAACAAAATAATGACTAAAGATTCTTTTTTCTTCGTTTAATGAATACGAAGGTGAGTGTAGCGTAGTTGGTTGGTAGGTGTTTTTTTCTAGTTCCATTAAATTGATTTTTTGAAGGTGAGTGTAACGTAGTTGGTTGGTAGGTGTTTTTTTCTAGTTCCATTAAATTGATTTTTTGAAAATCATACAACGCAACGCACAAAACATTTATAATGTTTTCTATTAATAACAGATTCACCACGGCTTCATATGTTTATTTTAATTGCGTTTATTCAATAGGAAGGTGCGCCTAGCGGAGTTCGTTGGTTAGTGGTTTTTTTCTTATTAAATTGATAATCTGAAATTCTTATAATGCAACTTAAGAAGCGTAATAGTGCTTTCCGTTTACATTTCACTATTCATAAGTATAAAACCGGTTAACCGCAACTTTATATGTTTCTTTTTATCTTACCGCCACGTGACCTCTCTGCCGTATCACACGGGTAACTTTTTGATTAACTTATAAAAAATGTATTTCTTCTATTTTACTTTTCTTCTATACATATAAACTTATATAATTTAAAAAAACATTTTGTTTTCTTTTACTTTTCTTTTATAAAGATAAAGTTACTATTTCCGGTATTATGTCAGGTTCACGATCATTTTTACGTCGGGCACGTGTAAGATATTACGCCAACAACTTTGTATATAAGTTTTTGTGATTTTTACTACTAAAAACATCTATAATCAAATTTTATTAAAAATCGGTCCGCTTACCGCTGCGAAGTGCTACTATAACATGATCACCTTCACATAAACATGATCAACGATAAGAGTTAACTGTGACATCGGATCAAGGTCATGAAATTTTATGATATTGTATGGTAGTGTTGTTTACGAGTTGAGCCGAGCCAAGGTAGGCTCATGCACGGTTTAGTTTGTAAACCAATCTGAAAATGCAAAGTTTTTAAATGAGCTGAACCAAACTCGACTTAGTTTATACACCATCTGAACTGAGCTCAGCTTGGTTTGTATAATTTGAGTCGAGTTTAGCTTGGTTTGTATAATTTTAGTGAGTCAATGAGAGCCAATTTTGAGTTAGTTTTTTCTAAGTATTTTAAATGATCTTTAGAAGTAAACCAAACAGGTTTTCGATTAGATAAAATATATTAGATTTTCGTTATCTAAAATATCTTCTTGTTGTTTATATTAGATTTTGGTTATCTAATGTACCTTCTTTGGAAATAGTCAAGTAATTTCGTTGTTTGCCACATAGAATATTTAGGAGTCGTGTTGAATTAACGTACCTTTGTTACACTGACTTGTCCCGTCGGAACAAAAACACATCATCTCCTCCGTACTGTTACTCCGACCACACCGTCCGTCAGACTCTTCACACTTCCGGCAATCATCCACCGGAAACCACTTCAGCTCAAACCCTCTTCTCAACCCTCTTACATAATCTATCCCCTGATCGGAACCGGAAACGTTTATCCCGTCACGCAACACCGTCGTCACCACCTCTTCACCGCACAAGTACACACTCCAATCGAACATCTCCGTTTCCGGATCAACAACATTAACAAACGCCCTACTTTCATTTCCATACAGACATGGTATCGGATTTGCAAAACTAGGGTTTCCAGTGCAATTGTAATGAAAACTCAGATTAACGTTAGACTCCGAGAATTTGAAAGGTAAAGTTCCCAAATTGATTGCATGACTCACTCTAGGGCAATCGTTGGGGAAATTAATGATATCAGAAACGTCGTAATCGACGAGAGAAATAGAAGAAATGTTGTAGTTTATCTTCTGAACATGGTAAAGGTTTCCGGCAAGATTAATGGTTGGAAGCTCGGTTTTGTTGACGGTGGAGCAATTGATTCCGAAGCCGTCGTAACCGCAAATCTGGGAGGTGGATTCAGTGTTCAACTTCCAAAACGGATAGCTGATTGTTACATCACTGCAGTTGTATGATGGGCAATTAGTGTAGATTGAATTAATCGATTGAGAAAACACGAAGAAGATGAAGATTAGAAGAAACAGGGAAACTTGGGGGAAAATCTTGGACATGATTATGGAGATGTAGGAGAAGATGAACCAGTCCATGCATACTTATATATAAAAATAATAAATAAATAATTACATAAATATGTTTGTCATTTTTGTTGGTTTATTTTGCATTTAATAAATGGATGTCATATATCCACGAGTTCGCTACTTTTATGGCTTTAAATATTTTTTTGTTACTTTTTTTTTGTAACAATAAATTTATTTCACCAAAATCATTCAACATTGCACTTATAACGATTTGAACACTCACCACTTTTGAAGAAGACAAACTCCATACTATTAGACCATTTTGTTAGTTAGGTGCTTTAGAAAAAAGTATAAAGGTTTTTAAATGTTTTAGTTTCTTTTCAAGGTTAACGAATACTTTCAAGTCCTCTTACTTAAATAAACACATTGACGAAAGAATACCAATTTAGACGAAACTTATTAAGTTATTATCCAAAAGCTCACTATGACTTATCTAAGTTACCTCCTCACACGTACTAACTGATCTAGGGCTCGTTAGCTTTTAAATATTTTTGTTTTTATTTATATATATTTTTGTTAATTATAGGTTTTTTTAAGATAAGCTTCACCTTTAGTTGGGATTTTAGAAGAAATAAAGCTAAAAGTTACCATCTTTATTACCACTCAAAAAAGGCACCATCAATACATAAAAACAATCAAGAACTCTCCTTTTCTAATAACACTTAAGATTACAAAAGTTACCGGTAAATTCCTAGAAATGTATCTGATTAAAATAATGTTATTTAGAAAATAAGTGAAATAAAAATTAAGCTACTAAACTGACCTTACATGTTTTCTACATATTTAATACTTTTACTATTTTCCTTTGACTTCAATTGATTTTCATTGTGGGGCCGTCTGGTGACCGAGTGTAGCCAATGTAGACCATCATCCAGAGCCTTACAATTCAGATGACTCATAGTTTTTATAGTTTTTGTATATATATTCTATATGTATAAATTTTTTTATATTAAGATTTATGATTTGATTTATTTTGGAATTTAAACCATTAATACATAAATGATAAACATAGATACAAAGTTTGAAATAAGCTAATAAACTCATTTAGTTTGTTATTTTGAGGCCCATTATTTCATTTTGCTTAGGACCTCGAAATTTTTTAGGATTTTCAAAGTCGGTCCTGTTCGTCGTGCCCACTAATTTAAAAGTATATATTTTTACTAATGGAAAAACTAATCATTTTTTTATGTCCATGACTATAGAGGGATTTTTAAAGTGGTTATATTATTTAGAACAATTAGAAAATCCTGACTTCTTTCATCGATATCAAACTTACAAGCATGCTTATACACATGAAAGTTATATATGTTAAGAACAAACTAAATTATTTTAAAAAGAAAAGAAAAACATTAAATATAACATATGTATTTTATTTCTAATGAAGTGTTGCATGAAAGATATAAATCGCTCATGTTTGATCTAGAATAATCTTTTTTGGTGTGTAATTACCTCGAAGGCTCGAGCTTATGGGCCTACATCATTGTAGACTTGTAGTTATGACAACTGACAAATGGGTCGGGTCACAACTTAAGGGGTATTAGAGTTTGATTACAACAACTAACAAGTCTGTTTTAGCTTTAGAATCTGAGTCTACTATGTAAACATAGATAACAAGCTTTGTTTGGCTATAAATAATTAAATACCAACCGAGTCTAATGTTTGGTAAAGAGATGTAATTTGAGATTTTTTGAGCATATAGATTCCTTGTGTTGCAATGATAGTTTAAGAGTTACTCGTACGTATGTTATGTATTTATATCAATTTGTTTCGTCTCTTCAGAGTTCATCTTTTATCCTACGTTTACATAAAAACTAACCATTTTCCTTGCAAAATATAACAATGTATTTGTATGTTACAAAATAAAATAAAGATATTTATGTTATATTAGATTTAATTAAACAGTTCTAAACAGTTCGGTTCAGGTTAAACCGGCTCGAGCATGGGGTTTATGAACTGGTCTTTCACCAGCGGGTTTCTTTTTTCTTTTTTCGGGTTGCAACCGGTTTGCCCTTTTGGTCAGTTGGAACCGAAGTAATTACCAGTTTGGGTTGTCCAATTTATGAACATGATGTGTCAAACTTTTTAAAATTTTAATTCATTGTGGTACCGAGTTATTAAAACACCAATTTTATGACAGGTCTTTATACAACCTTTTACATCGATACGTCAAACTTTACAGAGTGCGGTTCGTTCTTTTGTATGTCAAGATGGCAATATTGTCTATTGTTTGTCAAGATGACAATGTTGTTTCTATTTACAACAATGATCATGTGCCTCAAATACCATCAACATGTTTTAAACAGATTGACTCTGGATACATATAACACTAACAATTAAGTGTACTCGGGTAGCAGAATTTAAACAAAAGTGTCACCTCTGGTGAGTTTCACACTCACATGAATAACAAAGTATAAATTTGTGACCTCTATCAAAAAATGAAAAAAAAAAAAAAAGAAAGAAAGAAAGAAAAAACAATATTGATTAGTATTAGAGGTGATGTTAATAATATCAAAGCACTCCTACTTGTTTTAAGATGGTAAATTAGTGTGGCAAGCCTCACTATCATAACCATAATGACTGAATAACCAGTCTACAAAGCCTCAATAAGTTGGTTCAATTAGATGATGGAAAAATCATAAAAACAGCAATCACATAATCTTTAACAAAAGAAAGAAACAGTAACCCATAAAAAGTAAAAAAATAAAAAATAAAAATAAAAAGTCATTCAGAGAGATTAAATGTCCCTGATAGACAATTAGTTGATGTCTTCATGAACACAAAGTAAATAGTTTTCAGTTTTAATTTTTAACTCAATACTTATTTATCAATAACTTTAAATCAAATCCCATTAGGGTTTACTAATCAGTCAAAGTCAATCAGCCAAGTTGAACATATCATCAACTCGTATCATAGTAATCCCATAACTTATGAGTTCAAATCATATCCTAAAACAACTATAACAAACATCATTCAACTTTCACCAAAGTTTATTCAACCTTAACATAACTTAAAAAAGATCCACCAATAGTTTGAAAACAAAGATTAAGAAACCAAACACGTAAATATACATCAACTTAAAAAACATGATGTCATCAGAAATCTAACCATTTGTTGTAGTAAACACAAGTAGTTGGAGAAATTAATCCATCAGGTGTGCATTCTCTAATTCTTGGACAAATTCCACAAGGAATTGAAACCATCGCGCCAGTTAGATTAACATTTGTTGGACATCGATAACATAACTTACCAACAGGAATCGATTGATAATCTCCTAATCCAGTGCTTTTAACATCAATAATCATATTATCGAAAACCATAGATTTCAATATCTCACTTATTTGCTTACTCGTACAATCTGTCTTTGTCAACCTGTTTGTTTTGAAAAAATCGTATACTTGATCAGATGTTGCAACTTTTAACCTCTTAATAATCTTTAAACAAAGGTCTTTGAGTTGATCGATGAACGCGATATCAAGATCACCATTGATATACCATGCCCCGCCTGTGATTTCTTTTGATGGCTCAAACTCTGCTGCAATGTAATGTTTTTTACCCTTTTGTTGTGCATGTGTGACTTCTTTTATTAGTGATGAATTTAGAAGGTTTTTGATACTTTTGTTGATGATATTATCTGACAAATTTGTTTCGATTTTCAAGTCTCTTGACCAAATCGCCATTTCTTTCTTGCTTTTGATGACTTCGAGTACTTTTTGGTCTACTTCAAGTAGACCACTAGTTGGTTTAGATTCTGGTTTTTTTCTTTTATTTAATAAACTCATCTTGATGAATCTGCAACAAGAAACGGAAATATAAACCCTATTATGTCAAATCTCAGATTTTAGATCGAATATAACAAACATCAGTTCTAGCATACTCTGCAAAATCTGAAATTCTATGATCGAATGTGAAATTGTGAATACACATCTGTAATCTATGAAGAAGTTTACTTGAATTCAACATAATCATTTTTAATATGGCAATTCTTAAACTTTTATTATTAGATTATGAACCAAGTAAAAAAAACCCTACCTTTATACGAACTTCAACGAATCACAACAATGTATAAAACAATAAAACGAACTCATCAAACGAAGAAATTATAACCAAATCAATGCTCCTTTTAATCCCCAATTTCGAAATGATGTACGTGTTGGAATCGAAATACGGAATCATCAGTATCGTCTTCTTCAATTCGAACAAAAAATAAACCTAACTAATACATACATAAAATTGGAGATTGATAATTACAGAATAAACAACAATGGAGAAGATGAAATCAAACCTTGTATAGAGTGGAGCCGGCTATGGTGAATGAAGCTGTCGTCACAATCAAAACCTATTAATTTGGGATTTGCAATAAACCCTTAAATTGCCAAATTTGTGTTTAAACCTTTCGAAATATTAAAACTTTAAAAAATAATCCCTTTTGGCCTTTTATAAGTTTTACATAGTCTCGTAGAGACATATAGTTTAGCCTTTAATTCATTTTTGTTGGTCGTTCCAACTTTTTATATCAAGTGAGTTGAACCAAACCAGTAAGACCGGATGTAGTGGTCCACGCCCCCACACCCATCATCAACCCATCAACCACCTTTTTCAGAGTTTTTCTCCACCACGTCGTGCTCCCCCTCACGGCAGGAACCACCACGCCTCCACGCTCCTCCGTTTTGGTGTGCTGGGCGTTGAGTCCATGCCACATCAGCCCACCACGCCCCTCTTCCTCACCACTACACCCATCCTAATTGTGATTGAGAGCTCCCTTGTCAACGTAAATTTTTTTTTATTTTAATATGTTGCAACTTAGTTGTTGTTGGCGGGTAAATCGGCACTAGCAACAGAGTTTTGTTAATGAAGTTTGAACCAATGTTAAAAGTTATAATTATCGATTGATACGTTTCGTGAATAGATGAAATCGATTTGTTGTGTTGTTCCTTTTGTTCAAAATCTAGTATGCCCTTTAAGCATATTTTAATGTTCTTGAAATCTCTAGGAAGTATCCTACTAAAATGTTTACTAGTACCACTAAAATATTTTTATTCTAATAGGGATTCATTCATACACGATTTACTAGAGAACTATAATATCTGCATTAAGTTCGCTTGTTTATTAAAGTTTTAGATGTATTGTATGCATTTTTATATAAGTTTCATAGATAGTTAAAAATAGCAAGTTATACAAAAAGTCCAATATCAAACTACCAATGTATAAGAAAAGTTAAAAGATGAAAATATTCTATAAAGCCACCGTTAGCTAGAACACGACTTAAACGTTGTTTAATAGAACAATTTATATTAGCCAACACAAAACTTGTTTATTTTCATGTTGTATCTCATGTCTTGTCACAGTTACCATCCAAATCCTAGTGCAAAAAGGAGTCATTTTTAAATGAGTTGGATAAGTAATTGAATTATAATAAAACTACATCATCTTATCCCGCTAATGAATACTTATCATGAGTCCTCACTATGTATTTTAAGTTTCTAACCTCCCATTTTTAATTGAATTATAATAGCATTAAAGTCATACAATTAATTCTCTAGTTTAAACATATCATACCATACCATACCAAATCATTAAACGCATAAACGCGTAACATAACATATCAAGTACTAAGAAACGCAAATAGCGTTTATATGTTACAACCATAGTCATTGAAACATCTCTATCTATACATGTGGAAAGGAGATACAAAATAATAAGTATCCCAAAATACTCCATTTCATTTACAATTTCCACAAACAAAACCAACTTATAAGCTATTATGATTTTAATTACCTGCATCTCGTTTCTTTATAGAAAGCGATTTATCACGGATCATGTTTCTAAGGTTATTTTGGGAATTAACATCAACACCATCCATTTTTGAAGCACTATTGCCTGATGATTGTTCTTTAAGTGCTTCTTTCTCTAATCTTTTCTTTTCAACCTCTGCTTGTTGTGCATTTTCATCGCGCGCTTTCTTGAACATTTTAGCAAATACCGCCAAAATTTGTGTTACTGCATCATCAAACGCAAGAAAAAAGGGAAAATGTCACAGAATAGTAATCAACTTTCAAAGGTTACAGATGCATCGTCCAAATTGGGTCACTAAACCTTCAAATCGGGTCATCATTGGATTTTGTTTGTTTCAAAAAAGTAATGGAAGATAAGATGTGAGAGTTGAAATTTCTAATACATTTAATTATATAAAAAATTTAAAAATACGGGTTAATTCAATTAAAAAATAGAAAAAATAACCTATAATCCACGTCATCGCTCCATATTAGCATCAAAAAAAGATAAAAAAGTTCTAATTAAAACAAAAAGAATCATGTTAAAACCCATAATTTAAATAAAACGTAAGTTGAGTGACCTAATAGGAACACTTTTTAAACTTGAGTGACCTAAATTTTCATTTTCTTCTAACGGTTTTATAAAATAGTAAATGAATTAAATTTAGCAACAAAAACCTTGCTCGAAGGGGCAACGAACAGGATCCTCTCCAAAATACTGTGAAAGTGAATCTGCATTTCTTCCCTACAAATAAATAATATTTGTTAATATAAAATAACATCATTATTAAATAAGAGTATTAGTAATTAATAAAAAGCTCACCACTTCAGTATACAATGAGATTAAGGCCCGCACTTCAGCTTCAGCGGTATCAAGAAAAGCCTTCAACGCCTGAAAGTGTTGTTTTTACGAAAATACCCCTCAGTCAAAATGCATTCTTTTGTTTGCCAATATTTTTTTTATTTTTAAATTTTTTAAATTAAAAGCTAACCTTTTGGAAGCCAGCGGAAATAACCCCATCATTTTCAGAAGCAGTCAGCTCTTGTTCAACCTTTTCAAGACCTTTACTCACTGCTTGCATTTCTTCAGCCAATGTCTTTAATTGAATCTTTTAATTTGGTTGAATGCCAAATTAATTACAACTCAGCAGTAATTTTAATATTATATTATAAAATAATAATAATGTTGACTTACCTTGGAGGCAGCTTCCAAATGAACCAAATCCTTGTCGAAATCTAGCAATTCTGGCATCTTCTCAGCGAGAAGCTAGTGAAGATATCATAGTTTACATGAGTAACGAAATTTTAAAAAAAATAAATAAATAAATAATTAAATAACAGAAATTATTATTTAAAAAAGCATAGTGATATTTCTACCTTGCATAAATAATGCATTAGAGTCATCTTGTTGTTTCTTGCACGAGTATCAGACAATTTAAGAAGACTGTCCAATTTAAATCCAATGGCAGATCCTACAACACAAATAATGCATGAGATTTAAAAATTATAAAAATCTCCAAACACAAATAAAAACTTCAGAAATTGTTTTATAATTTTAATGGTACCGCGAGCAGTCCCCTGGTTTAATGCATTTCCAAGTGTAAGAATTGTCTGCATTATTTGACGCAACTTTGCAGATTCCTTGACCTACATTATATATGTCATTATTATTTAAAACTTTTAAATAAGAAAGAATTATAAAATATTTTCATATATTTATCAAATATTCAAATGTAAGATCCTGGTACAAAGTACCTCTTTAGTAGCATCATTGATTGCACTAAGGTTTTTTCTTAAATCGCTGACCTGGAAAATTCACAGAAATGAAAAGGAAAAGTTAGCCAAAATAATAATAATAATAATAATAATGTACAGAAAATAATAAAAATAACATTTGAATGATATTTACCTGACTGGTAAAAGTAATTGTGAATGCAAATACTCGAAGCTTTGACTCAACCCGTGGGACCTTCATTAGCTCCATGAAAAACTAGAGCACCAAGGATCACATAACATATGTTACATCTGTATATTATATAATCATTAATTATTTTAACTACTTTTAATCTTATAGAGTGAATTACCAGTTCACACTTCCCCAGCATTTCCTTGTTTCCTGTATAGTTCTGAGACAAAAATAATAATAAAATTATTAAATCAACTTATATGTGAAAGCATTAATCAGATAAAATCAACCTAAAATACACTTTTGTAGATTATGATTTGGTGATTGAGAACTTAAAAAAATCAACAACCATTTTTTGGATGGGATACCACTATAGGGCCCACAATCTTTCAATAAATACTGAAAAAAAAAAAATCAAGAACTTGCAACAAATATGACATTTATGATCTTAAATCATGGCAAAATTATACATTTGTGACTTTGTGTGTACTGTTAATAATTTAGAAGATAAAACACAAAGATAATTTATGGATTTTCAAGCAGAGTACCTTTAATGTCTCCATTTCTTCTTTTGTGGGACAGAACTTGATAAGATTCTCAACTTGATCGATATCTAAAGCAGTAGCATCCAATGCAAGAATCGCATTCTAAAAAGAAGAAAGAATTTTTAGTGTTTTAATACTTTTTAAAATTCACAACCAGCGTGAAATACCATCAATATATCATATATGCACATTTAAAAGGAGCAAAGTTTGTTGAATTATAGTAGATGGGGAAAATAGAATTTACAAGCATTTCAGGCAGAGAAATTTTGATCTTTGTAAGCATGATCTCACAATTATATGCTCTACGCAAATCAACCTGAAAATCCAATATTAACAAGAAAAAAAGTATCCATTAATAAACTTAACATAACATCGTTTATAATTTGATAAACACATATCAAGGGCTAAAACAATCTACACAATAAAAAAAATTTAAGTAGAAGTAAAGTCCACTAACCAGTTGAACTTTTTCAGGTTTATTAATTTTTGAACCTCGTTTAGCTCCGCTTTTGCTGGCATTATCAGAAACAGAAGCCGCTGAAAATAAACTCTCAAGCTCTGATATATCAATTTCAGGAGCCCTACAAAAATTACATGCAGGTAACGGTTTGTTGACAACAAAAAAGTATAAAAAAGTAAAATAATTAGCTACTATGATGTATAACATTAATTACTTTGACTGGTCTTCTTGTTTTTGATTATCAGCCCATAAACTCCCTTGCATTGCTCTAGTAACTTTTACCCAATGTAAGGGCTTTAAAGACGTTTTCTTTGGAGGAATTGAGGAACCTACACCAACTCTACCTTTTGCACTTGTTAGAGAACCAGAAGAGCGTAACCGTGAACTAGATGGGTTAGGTTGTTGCAGCCCATTTGAGCCTGTTGGACCGGGAGGTGGAGGTGGAGCGGGTCCACCACTGCCACCTGGAGGCGGAGGTGGGGGTGGTGCACCAGGGCGTCCTGGAGGTGGAGGTGGTGGTGGTGCACCAGGACCGGTGCGACCTGGTGGTGGAGGTGGTGGTGGTGCACCGGGGCCGTTGCGACCTGGAGGGGGTGGAGGTGGGGGTGGTGCACCAGGACCGTTGTGATCTGGAGGTGGTAGGGGTGGTGGTGGTGCACCGGGACCGTTGCGACCAGGAGGTGGTGGGGGTGGGGGTGGTGCACTGGGGCCTTGGCGGCCTGGAGGTGGAGGTGGTG
>WOUH02000002.1:2577676-2589066 GCA_009936405.2 Stevia rebaudiana
ATTTTTAAGATTACTCATTAATTTGTTTAAAAGATAAATAGAAAAAGAAATGGTGATGTGGAAGAGAGAGAGTGCATTTGGGAAGGATGGGTTGGAGTTAAAAGGAGGAGAGAGAGTGCATGTGAGAATGATAGGTAAAAAGCTGATGTGGCAGTGATGACTGGGCTGCATGTAATAAATGCAGCCCTTTGCATTGGAGATAGTCTTAGTAGGGTAGAGAGAAATATTTGGGGTTTGGTTTGTTTTTCCCCCAAAGTTAGGAAAAAATATGGAGATGGGGATTTTGGTATAGGAGAGAGAAAATGTAATGGTGTTATTTTAATAGTTTTTTAAAGTAGTTGTGAGTGAATGAGAGAGAAAGAGATAATGATAAATGTACGAAAAAGTATTATTTAATTAAAAAAAGTAAAAATGAAGATGGAAAAGCTACTGTGAATGCTCTAAATCGATAAACGAAAACTACGGAGACAAAACCTACAACTAATCAAACTACTAGTAGTCTTAAAACTAAAAAAATTTGAAAAGAAAACAAAATATAAACCACAGGGGGCAAAACTGCCCAACCCTAAAAGTTGTCACCTTGAATCACCCCTTCGGTTCACGCTTTTCCGGCCAACCGTGGCGCCGGTGAGATCCATTAGCGACCGTTTAACTTGCTAAAATAATCGAAAAGAAACCACGGGAGCCGATTAAACTAACCCCACATTCAATTTCGAACATTAAAACACATTAAACAATTATTAATCGATTCTAAGTCGGATTTAAAAACCACATTCAAAACCGACGATTGAGAAACAATTCGACAGAAATAACTGAGGGTTTTTATCGTGATCACGATTAGAAACTTTCCCCATTGCCACATTTCTCTTTACCAGTTCAAGAATTGGGTAATCTGGACATCACGAAGAACACGAACGCATCTCGGAATCAAACTCTATCAGTTCTTAACCAAACAAGGTAATTCTTTTGCCCATTCTACTTGTTTAATTTTGAACTTCCGTTTATATATCAAACCGATTGAATGTAATTTTTTCCGAAGAAGAAATGTGAAGAGTATTTTTACAACTCTATAACTCTCGAAGTATATACAATTCTAATTTCGAGCCATAATTTAATAACCTGTCTAACCCTAAACCCTTATGCCGGAAAACCTAACCGTAGTTTTTTTTTTAACTTGAGTCACGGGTGATGAAAAACTAAAAGAATCAATGGATGGAGTTAGTCATAGAGGCAAAAGAAAGTAGAAAATAAAATTAAATGTTAGGGGCTCAAATATTTAAAAGATTTAACTTTTTGATCAAACTAATTAAAATAGATATTCCTTGTCTTGTTAGAATTGGTTTTATAGAATTGGTTTGGGTCAATTGCCATATAAAGTCGTTCTCTTGTCTTGTTAGTTCTTTAAAACATGTATGATCATAAAAAAAAGTCACGTTTTAAGCTGTGATTTAATTTTTTTTCTTTTAAAAACCTTGACCGGACCAGCTGGTTCAACATCGCCGTCTTAGCCGGTAGGAGTCTGGTTCAACACCGCTGACTCAGCCGGCAGCCGGTTTGAGTCGCACTTTATAACGGCTACCTAAATAACTGGCTGGTTTTTTAAGGAACCGTAAGTACCTGTGAACCGGTGGGATTATATTGACTTAGTTTGGTCTAAAAGGCCAAATTTAGACGTGTTTAAAGCAGGAGTGCTTCTCTTTTATAGCTGATTTCCCCTAGTAACAATCTTCCAGCTTCCGATGTGGGATGTCGACAACAAAACAAAATCAAGCTCATTTTTCCTCTTCTTGCAAACCCAACATGATTCATTTTTTAATTTATTAAGTTGTTTGTAATACCAATGATGTCTGTGATATAAAATAGTACTCTTTCCAAGTTACTAAATTACTAGAAGACTTATTACATTTTTTATTAATGTTTCCGGTTCTTAAAACGGTCTGACCGGCCTGGCCAAAGAACCAGTAAGACAACCGGTTCGTTCTCCGGTCTGGTTTTTAAAACACTGAATTACCAAGTTGAGATCAGTTTAATTTTTTAAGAAAAAATATAATAAATCATGACCTGATATGTTTCGACTGATCCAACTAGTGGACCGGTTCTAAGAAGATAGTCAATGACGATTAAGTAATACCATGGCCGAAGCCCTAAATTCTGAATGGTCAGACTTTACAAAGGCCAAAACTAACCAAAAGGGCTTATCTTTGTGACCCATGGAGCATATACTAAGCCCATTTTGAACGGCCCATGTGGTTGTTACTTGAACGGCCCATGTGGCTGTTAATATATTAATGAAAAAAAAGTGAGAGACGTTAATTGAGAATCATAAAGACAATTATGTTGGTAAAAGATACGTTTGTATCTACATGGTCATAAATATTAAATAGACAAAATTAACATTATCTTGTTTATATTCTTCTATCATTATTGGTTTTTTGAATAATTGAATGTATAAATATGACATAGTATAGACCCACAAATAAAAGGTTAAAATAAAAAATTTCTGGTAGTACTAACAAAAAAAAGCACGTCCAAAACAATTAAAAAAAGGTTATTGGTAAAAGTATATTGTTTCTTTAGTATAACAATTACATATTTATTTTTAATCCTAGAATAGACCGAACATTGCACATTGTATTTGACGATGTGGCTCATTGGAGCGTTAATAACAAAACCCTTCATGACTACATAAACTCCACTAAAGAATTTTGTTTCACATTTGATATTTTTGATATTTAGAGAGAACTATATATGATATGTAGGCCTGTTGAAATATAGATATCCAGTTTTCGGGTATCGGAAATTTTGGATACTAGATTTAAAATAATTGAATCCAATTAGAAGAGGGATGATAATTGTATATATGTTCTTCTGTTCATAAAAGCCATAAAAATACTAGTTTAATCAATTAAAGTCTATGGAAATAGATATGAAGTTCAAGTTAAAAGTCTTTGCAAGCTAGTTCATACAACTACAAATATTTGAACCTTGCCAACAAATCAAATAGCACAATACTTCTTGCGACAAGTGTGAACCGGGGACCATAGTAATTAGAATGCTCAATAGGTTCACAAAGCATACTCTTTTGAGTCTTTTCGGGTTAAAAAAATTCAAGCTTTAAAGTTTAAACATTGCAATTGAATTGACAACTGTACGTGTTATTCTCCGAAGCATGAAACAGCATACAGTAACTGCTTGAAAACGTATGCGTTTAATGTTTTCGTTAGGCGATTTACAACAGTGGCAACGCTGGCAACTGCTAGGTTAGACTTTGAGAGTTTGACGGAAATTGGTAGAGGCGAATAACGGCTTTGTTGGTGGTGATTCGTGGCAACCGGCCGCTTTAGATTGGTGGCGGATAGTCAAAAACTGTTGAAGCTTTTGAAAGTTTTAGATCTAGCTGACAATCTGATTATGATTCATAGCTTCAGCCTTTAGATTGGGAACGATTTGATTTTTTTGCTAGAAATTTTAGTAAAAATATAACTAAATTTTGACTAAAACAATTACTTTTCTGCGTTACACATTTGATTATTATTTATTATGAACCGGTCTAAAACATAGTTAAGATTAAATGAGATATCCATACTCGAAGTTGTGTTGTTAAAACATACGAGTTGTGAAAATAAGAATATGTGGTAAATGTTAACGCGGAGTTTCCCTTGTAGCGGGTTGATTGCCACGTCGACTTGGCTTGCTTGTTTTGCCCAAATTGTGCGCATTTCAGCTCTTGAAACGACTAGACTGTTGACCTTTCATTGCATCAACTGACTGGTTTAATTCATATATATATAAGTGATTGCTCACATTTCGAGTTTACACGTATTAAGACAGACGGTGGTGCGCACAAGCTAACCTTATTTCATACACGAAAAATAAAACTCGAGAGAAACCATAAACCAGCACGACAAGCAAGATCAACAACCAAACAACACTATCAATTTTCGAGTAGCATATCGTTTTCGTGCTCTTCCAATTTCACTTACTCTATCTGGTGCTTGGTTAATTTTGGTAGTACAACTGCTACGGTTGTTGAACCCTGTTCGGGAGACATGCGGCTTTGTCTTGAGAAGAGGCGCATAAACTGTTTTAAGGAAAACATATTGAAGACGTGCCTAACTAAAACTGTCAATATGTTTGATCAATGTTGTAGTGAAGAATAAGTTGAAGACTCAACGAGTTGAAGACATGAGTAAAGAAGAATTCTTGAATAATGCTAGCTTGTTGAAGACACATGTTTGAATCATCCATTTTATTTACAAAAGTTTATATTATATAGTTATGTCTACTCATTTGTTATAAGATGTTATTGACTTATTGTACTAGTTTTCTTCAAAACTATATCAAAAGTATAATTATTGTATTTTATTATTGTTTTTAATTAAACATGACCCACAAGAACTATCATACTGGTTTTGTAACTTTGTTGTGTAATTAATCGTTTAGGACACCAGTCAAATGTGACACACGAAAATATATATATAGTTACGAAATTAAGGCACCTATGAAAACATGCTTTAAAAATAAATTTAGTGTAAATAACAGTTTGATTCATGCAAATGTTCTCATATACAAGTTACAATGACATTGATCTTTTGATATAATTAACACAATTGTTTCCGATCATATATATATATATATCGTCAAATGGCAAGCATGAGCCCCGGCAACGATCTCCGGAAAAGATCTCGAGGTTGGCTCTTCCACACGGTGGACCAATTATCCTTGCCAACCCGACTAAGCGGGCACCCATCGGGTCTATCTCTCAACTTCTTAACCGTTAGCCACGTGTTGAAGTACTCCCTGAACCGGGTTATCAACCCATCTTTCAGGACCCAGAAGTGTACCCAGTACACGTTTGCGCCGTCATAACCCTCAACGACCACTATATGGTCGTCGAGGGTTGTAATACTTCGAGGTTCAAATGTGAACTCGGTGTGTGGAACCTCTCCGGTCAACATCCTCATCATGTGGTGGCAACTTTGCGGGCCGTGGAACCACCACTCGAGGTCGGTGGCTAAAAGACCGGAGACTGTTTTGGTATTTCCGGTGGTGAGCGACTTGTAAAGATCATTGATGATTGCTTGATTTTTTGATTCTTGTTCGTTAGTAATGACTTCTTCCATTTTCATTTGTTTTGGTGTCATATGAACAAGTTTAGAATAGAAGAAATGTAAGGGTGGATTTTATAGAAGGTCGAGAGTTTGAATGAATGGGACCCACAATTTAGTTGAAAATTATTTTAATTTTTTTAACAGCTAACCCCTACCCCAAAACAACACATTTGTCCTAAATTACACTTTTTATATTAAGACAAACGTTAAAGACTCATTATGTAGGTGTTACATAATACACTACTAGCTTGTGTCCAAAAAAGTGATCGTAAATTTAATTAGCCAACTAAATCACAATAGTCGTAATATTAACTATGATATTCATAATATTAACAGATATTGACACGACCCAAGATTGATTTTGCCACAGACACCATCTCGAATTGGTCGTGTTATCATTTTTTATGGCAGTAATTTAAGTCACAAGTGGTTGTTTGGGACTTAAAATGTGGTCGCATATATGTACCAAGTTTTCTAGTTGGGATATGGATGTGTTTTTAGTATTAATGAATAAACTAAAAGGATTAACTCTTGATGGAATACGAAGTTCTAACGTGAAGTCTCATATGGTGTTCAATTAACGAGCATCCAGTGGTCAAGCCAATCAAGAAGAATTAGAATGTTCTCCATTTTGGACTTCTGTTAATTATCAATACGAGATCGAGTATATTGATGGTAAGTTTGAGGTTATGTTCAGTAAAGTTAGTAATTTGCTTCGATGAATCCGATGGCATACCCAAATGGCAGATCGAGACCTCTTTTTTACCATGATTAGTTTCAATATATCAACGGAGTTAAATTATATCTTAGACACCAAATCTTGCTTTAAGTGCAAGTGACATTCGATCAATAAGCTAGGTGTATGCAAAATATTTCTTGCATCTTCTTTCTAGAGATCATTCACCCATGATATTAACAATTTAGAACGATTATATTATTATTATTTATTACCGTCTGTTAATTGCATTATATTAATCTTATCCATACTGAGGACTGGCGCCAACATAGTTCACGAATATATTTGTATTTTGTATTTCACATTGTTGTTATTTTATCTCCTTAATTATAGGACCTAGTTAGCTAGTTAGTTAAATATCTTTTCTTTATATATTGTAATCTATTTCATAAATGAATGCAATCAGTTTTACTAAACTTTATACATTATACATAACATATAAACACATATAAACATCACTATGCTAAAAAACATCATGTTAAAATGATTATTGTTCTATTTTCTTAATTTTTATTATTAATGGTTTCATTACAACAAAGTTTTTTGTTAATCTTTAACTCTTCTAACTTATTCGATCATCACTTTTATTTAAACACTTTACACATGCAAATTTATACCAGAGCAAACTGCAGTTTTCATTTATGAGGTTTACAAAGCTTTCTAATGAAAACGTTTTAAAACTTGATACATTACATAAACTGTTAATAATAAATTTAAGCTGTTAAACCTTACGAACCTCGATGATAAAACCACAGTTCACTTCAATTACTATATAAGGTAGTTACTTTTTTGCAAATGGGCAATCTTTGAGGTCTCTTACCTTTTAGCTAAAGTGCAAAACACACGTTATTGTCATAATATATACCTTTACTTTTAATACTTAACAAATATTAATTAATAAAATTTTCCTACTTTTACTATTGACTAAAGTAAAGCAAAACAAAACATCCTACGTAAAAAATATATTTTTGTAAATAGTATGAGAAAGCGAAATATTGAGATACTTTCATAGTGGTTTTTTCCTAAAAAATAGGAAAAGGGCAAGAAAAGTCCAAGGTTTACAGACTTTTTTCCCATTTTTTTAATCCTTCCAATTTGCAAATTAGTTTCCCTTGTTTCCTAAAGGTATAATTCCCTTGGTCCTTCATTATTTCGTCGATGATAATGTACTAATATAAAAAATCAAATCTTTTATTATGTTAAACCAACACATTTCTTGAAGGACGCATATTTGAGTTATAGAAGATGACATATTAGTGACGATTTATTTTATGTTTCTCTGTAACATAAGTTAAATTTAGGTAAGAACATGTCTATGATTTCTAAAATGTCACACTAACAGAAAACAAAACTAACTGTCACCGACACATTATTACAACCCTATGAAATAAAGATTTTCATTTGATGGAATATCCGTAGCTAGTTCAAGACGGAATACCACAAATTATTGATGTGGAGAAGATTACGAATGATGATTGACACTGGAAAGATTTTCAATGTTGTCGTTTAGAACAATTTTTGTGAGTGATCGCACGTCCTAGGTGAATTACTGACACATGATTGTTAAACCATCAGAAAGACTATCATAGCCGGATATATATCTAGGTAATTTTGGACGGATTACCACATAACAATTCTTTAGATCAAGTGATACGTATTTGTCAAATCCACATGGAAGACGAAACAAAGTTGATTATGGAATATCTACCATGAATTAGGCATTGGGTTGATAGCTAGCCGAGTGGTTAATGGGGATGCTACAAAGTTCCAGATGAGATTTTAGTCGAGCTCTTGATTCTTATTGGTGGGACAAATTCTACCTATAGTCCTTAGAGTAAAGGAGCTAAGCAGGCTCGTGAACTACTCAAGATCATATTATAGAAAGCTCTAATTAAGTTGAGCTTAAACGATCCCAAACTCATATTGTGGCTCATTTAACAAACCATGAGATCGATCCTTACATACTGAGTTCGAGCACACTTGTGAGCTTCAACGAGTCGTTTTTTATATAATATAAATTTTTATAAAATAGTTATTATATATATAGGGCATGGATCGTATGTAAACTATTACCTCACCAACTAGCTAATTAGACGCGAACCCCTCCTCGGGCGGATTCCTCCTTTTGCTCTTTGAGTTGTGTTATCCATGTAAACCATATTTACATATGTAACATAAATTTTTTTTTATATTCTATATTCAGTTTTATGACTTTGGATAAAAAAGTTAAAAATGCTCTTACTAGTGTTTCTAAAAAATTCCTTTTTATAAAATATGGATATATTTACATAAAAACAATATATAACTGAAAAAACCATGTTACGAATGTAAATGTACATGTTATATACGTTACACATCTGAGTATATGCTCAAAACTAGGTTTTTTTGTTACTTTTGACCAACTTTAAAATAACGTTCATAAAAGTGACGAAAATACCGTTGTACTCTACCGTTTTTTTACCAAAAAAAAAAAAGTTAATCACATAACGTTTTTTCGCTTCAGGTTTTTCTCCTTATATATATATATATATATATATGCGATATGATGTGCATACAATATTTTATAATATTACTTAAATAAAAGAAGCCAACTTCGAACATGAAAAATCTATCTCTAATAAAGCATATAAAAAATGCCACGTGATATTTTCTCAATTTTTCAGTTTTTTTTAATTATTAAAATTAATATTTTGAATTATTTTATACGTTTTATATTATCTTAAATTATAAAATAGATTTAAATTTGTTATTATCTAATTAGGTATTTTATCTTATATATTTGAAATAAACTATAATTTTTATTCATTAGGTTTGTAATACTTAACAGTTTAAGTCCACCTTTAACACAAACGGTCTCTAACGTTTCAAGTCTTATCATTTTCATCCCTAATGTTTCAATTCCTAAAATTTTTCATCTCTAACGTTTCAAATCTTAACAGTTTTTGTCCTTAACGTTTCAGGTCTTAACAATTTTCGTCCCTAACGTTTCAAGTCTTAACAATTTTCTGTTAAAGGTTTAATGACGGAAAATTATTAAGATATGAAACGTTAGGGACGAAAACTATTAAGGGTGAACCAAAACTATTTAAGTCCTGGAAATATCAAAGAGGAGAACCGCACTTACTATATTTAAATTTTAACTTTGGCGTTTTCTTTAATTTGTATAATTATCAACTAAGTTTAAAAAAGTTACATTTAAAAAAATTTTAATGAGTAATTTGAAAATCTCAAAGCATAATTTATAGTTATAAAAGTGTCAAACATGTATTTTTTTAATTGTTCACAACATAATAACTAATATACATATGCAATGACTCAATAATATAAAGTTTTAAGTGTTTATCATATAACCTCGTGTAATACACGTGTTTTAAGCTACTCTCTTATAAACAAACTCAAACTTAAGAGAAAAAACACTCCAAACGAGCAGCTCAAGTAATCCATCGCTAATTTAAAGAAAAGATTTCAGATAAGAAATCTATTGAGGTAGCTAGGGTATGAGTTAGCTAGGATATTGACTACGAATACTTCTTGTTTTCAAATGAATTTTTTATTCGTTACACTTGCATAGAAATACTTTTGGTTTACAAATTAACTCTTCTTCTCCTATCATTATTTTCCTCACTATTTTAAACATGTATTACACGAACCTGACCATAACCTGTTTGTTAAAAAAATATTTATTCGATTGAAACGATACTCTGCTTTAGAAGAAATCACGAGAATTATAGTTGACTTGTACGCACAAGGCCAGGGCCAGGGCCGGCCCCGAGAATTTAAGTGCCCGGGACGAGACGAAAAAAAAAAAGGCCCCTATGTCCGAACGAATTATTAATTATATAAACATATTTTTTTAAAACGAGGATTTAAGTTATGACAATAATTATAAACATAGCAACTTTGAATGATCAAACAGCGTTCCTAGCTTCGTTGACAATCTAACTATATTTTTAAAAGAATATTCAAAAGTTTCTTTCTTTTCACTAAATTTTTATAAACCTATCCCATATCGCCCCTTAGAAAAATTGTAAAATAATTTCTCTTATAAATCAATGAAAACCTCAAGCCTTTCTCAAATTTTTTGGGCATTTTAATCTATTTTAAACTAATTAGATAAATTAAATACTCAAAATATGTAAACTATTTTTCTGCAAATTTGTGAAAAATTTACAACATAAAAATGTTTTTTTTCAGGATTTTTATATTGGAATTTATTATTAAAAGATGAAGTAAAATAATTAAGATGATGTTTAATCAAAATGTAAAAAAGGGGTGCAGAGGATGGGTTTTGAGCCTGTGACCTCTTGTTATTGTATGGAGTGTCTTAACCACAATACTGCATGATGGTTTTTTTATTGTAATCAGAAAGAAATGCTTATAACGTTTTTTTTTTTTTTTTTAATTTTGGGCCCCTCAAAATATTGGGTCGGGGCGACGGCCCACTTCGCCCATGATATGGGCCGGGCCTGCACAAGGCTATGCCAATACCACACGAGAATTACCCACACCCCAAGCTTCGCACACTTTTTTCCATTAACGTCACATCGTCACACCACATTTTCCTCCTTTCACATGTATAATACTCTCATCGTAATACCACACAATTATTTTTTATAATATCTAGTATTTAAAAACAGAGAAAAAGTGTCGGAAAAAGACAGAATGTTGGGGGAGCAGGACCGTGGCTGAAACTTTAGACGAAGAAACAGGGCCAGCTATTAAGCATAAAACAGTGTAATTAACAATGTTTTTTTGTTGTTTATTTAACTCAATTACAAATTTGTTAAAAGCCTAAAATATAAATTAGTTTGATTAATTAGTGTTAATCCATTAAGTTATGAGACACAATAATTTTAATTTAAAGAATGTTAAGAGAGCATGACACTTCCATCTCCACGTGGCTCTAATATCTTTTATTTTTTAAATTTAATTTAAGCATGAAACACTAAACACCTTATTACACCACATAGGCTATAGTTCAATTGTTAATTGAAATATTTTCCTATTAGTTCACCAGCGTTCGTGGGTAAGGACGCATGTGTGTTCCGATTAAAAAAAAAATACTCACGAACACTTGTGTTCCATTGATCTTTAACACAATTCAGTACAAAAAAAATCCAGTACAAAAAAAAATTAGTAAAAAATAAAATCTAGTACAAAAAAAAATCCAACACAAAAAATATCCAATATAAATACTGAATTTTTTGTACTATATTATTTTTGCACTAAAGATTAACGGCTAACAAGTGTAACACAGTTCATTTTCTTATGGTTGCCCAATTAACTTTCCTCGTATACATAAATAAAGTATTTCTTATTACACACTACAATTAATAAAACATTGTTTTATTTAAAAAAAAAATAATTCGAAACAACACTAAAACATGAAATAAAACTCTAATACGCAAAATTTGTTTTGATAACATTATTAAAACTTAAAATATAATAATATTTATGCTATTTGATATTGAAGAAACAGAGAACTCAAAATATAGATAATTCAAGCTTTCTATTTCACGTAATGAGAAATCACGATACAATCA
>WOUH02000002.1:2589166-2609700 GCA_009936405.2 Stevia rebaudiana
GGCAACCCACGAAATCCCTGAAAATTCTACATATATGATCTTGGCAACCCTTGACTAATCGAGCAAGCTTCGCCACTGCGCGCAAGGGAGGGATATATGTGTTACTGTGAGAGGCATTTTGCTATACCTCCATTGTTCACACTATGGACCCACTAATTAACGCCTAGCCCTCATGGTCATCACTAACTTCAGTGGCATTGTTCTAGTGAACATGATATTAAGTGACAACCAATTAAGCCTTACGGTCGCGAGTGTACACTTGAGGACCTTATATAAAAAAGATAAAAAGATCATGGTTTCATACACTTCAAAAAAATTTATGTGATAATGCACATGAAGTAAACAAGACAGGTAATTTCAATCATTATGATAACAATTGAAAAAAACTAAAACGTCTCTCTTTAAAAAATAGCTTAGATGTTTGGGACTATGCTTTCTAAATGGACTCATTGCTTGAAAATGGTCTTGATGGTTGTGGAATGAACTTAGGATCGTTGAATGTTTGTAAGTGTGGTTGTTGGAGTTAAATTAATGCAGTTGCCTCTAATGAATGTTTTCTTAAATAAGCGCCCATAATGGCCTGGTGGCCATTCAGCGTTGCTCGTTTGGTGTTAGGATGTCGCGTGCCGTCCTATTATCCTTGTACTTTATGTTCCCTTAGCAAACTTGTGATGGGACGTTCTTTATGAACGCACCCCCCTTCTTCTAGTTGTCCTCTTATTATCTATTAGACAATTCCATTACCAATTGATTCCTTTGATTACCCTTAAAATCTTTCTAAGGACGATTTGGCTTAGGGTTATGGGTAATCCTAGAAATCAACTGGGTAATGGAATTTCCTTATAGATAACAAGGGGATAGCCGGAAGAACGGAGCGTTCTACAAGAATGCCCCATCAAAAGGTTGCTAAGGAAACAAATAGTTCAAGGATAAGGGAATGGGTTGACGCGGAATGGGCAACGCCGAAAGGTCACTAGGCCATGATGGCACAACATTTATCGCATCTCAGGATCCAGCTAATTTTGTGAAACATTCACTAGAGGCGACGCCGTTTACTTTACTCCAACATCCACACTTACAAACATTATATGATCATGTGTCCATCCCACAACCATCAAGCTCATTCATCAAGCAAAGAGTTCACTCAGAATGAGACGTTTTAGCTAGGCTTTTTCAGCTAAATTGATAAAACTTGCATAAAAAATCTATAAAAACTTGTATAAAATATTTAACGTATAAATATACCTAGAACATTATTCTTGTGATTTCATTTATACCAACATTATAACACATTTACCTCACGTAAGAACATTATTCTTATGATTTCATAATTCATAAGCTATCTATGTATCACATTATAACACATTTACCTCACGTATACTGAGTAGATATATTTTATAATCTTGTTGATTTGGTACTGTATCTCAGTCTGCAAACGAAGCTTGTGGAGGTAACTATGTATACAATGATCACGAAAACACTGAATGTTCTAATAGTCTTCAACGGTTTGATGAGGTGCACACAAATCGTTTATAGATAAAAACAAGTTACAATATTATGGGTCATGATTCTAATTTTAATTCCCAATTTCAGTGCGTTAGCAGGATTAATGTCAGAAATATATTAGACCCCTACTGTGATGATGTCAGTTCGGATCCAAGTTGTCTGGTAATTTATTTTCTCAAACTCATAATACGAAATATCGGTTTTGCTAAGACGATTTCTTTTATTTATTTTGCCTTTTAGAAATCTGATGCGACATATTTAAAATCTTTTGGAAACGATAAAGAAGTTCAAAAAGCTCTTCATGTTCGTGAGGTATGTTGTTCACCATTACGTAGAGCATATAACAATATATATAGTATATATCTACCTCTAATAAACCATTCTAAAAATGTCATATGACATTTTCTTAAGTTTTTAAATTTTTATGTTTTAATTAATTTAAACATTATCAACTCATATTTAAATAATATTGATCTTAAAAATATTTAAATTTCAAAATCATTTAAATATACTATTATCTAAATATTTATCTTTTATATTTAAAATAATAAACTACACTTTTCATCCCCGAGGTTTGCAATGATTAACATGCGGTTTCCATTCACCCTTAACAAAAGTCACTCCTAATGTTAGGGAGAAAATTGTTAAGTCTTACAAACATAAGTGACGAAAACTACAGCTTCATATGCTTAAAATTTAATATTATCTTTTCTTTTATTTGAATAATTACTAACTAAATTTAAAAAATTTTATATTAATTTTTTTTTATTAAATAATCTTAAAACTCAAACCATAATTTAGAGACATAAAAGTGTCAAACATCAATTTGTTTTGAGTATTTGCAACATAATAACAATGTATATACAACGTTTCAATGAAAAAAAGTTAATTGTTTATTATGTAAATTCGTGTGATAAACGAGTTTTAAGCTAGTTTAGTAATATTTTAATCAGTTCAAACATTAAAGAACAACAAATCAACGAATCAAACAGAAAATCAGTTATGGTCGTTTAATGACTTTATTGGTGAATCTCGCATATCCTATATAAGTTAAAAACAAGAATGGAAATACAATCAAACGAAAACAAACATCAAAAAATCTAAACACAATTCTCTTCTCACCATTTAAATACATGTTCCTATATAAATCCAAACGGTCATAACAAAATAAACGAAAAAATATATAATTATTACATGAGTGGCAACTACCAACCACTGAAGTCTTTAAATTTTTATCAGTGGTAGTTACCCTCACTCTTAGTGACAACTTCATATAAGCATCGCAACTACTCTAGTGAATTCCCGCCGACCTTGTTGTTTCCACTAAACAATTAGTTCCTATTGAGCTTCTAAATTTCTAATACCACTCATCAAACATTACAACAAATGCATCCGTCGTAACCAATGTTTTACGAATAGGACAACGTGAACCAAACGTCTTACCGGTTCACTCAGTGGTGGACCCAAGAATTCTTTTCAAGGGGGACGAAATTTTTTGAGGTCGATTGAGTATCTCTATATAATAATTTTTCTCTTCTGTTTTGAACCAGTTTGGGTCGAATCGGGTCGGGTCATATTAAAAAAAAATTCAATCAGACAAAATTTCATATTAAAAAACATAATGGGCTAGTGGTGGTTTGGCTTAAAATATTAAAATTTAATGAATTTATTTAATAGATGATAATTGTGAGTTTGGTTAGTTTATTAATATTAATAATGAACTTAAACTTATTTTAACCGAGTTTATATTATTAGTTGGGCATATTTTCAACTTGGGTTTGAATGTTTTATAACTAAAATTAGAAATTAAAATTGGATTGGTGACGAATTGGGGGTGATCACAAAATTTTATGAGGGTAGGTTATGATTTTAACATATATGTGTCATTGAAATTTTCTTTTTTAAGGAGGGCGGCTGCCCCCTTGGTGTCAATGTAGATATACCACTGGGTTCACCGGTCGGACTGGTTTAAGCGGTCGGACCTAATAAAAACCGGTGATATAAAAAGAAAAGAAGTATATATATCTTCGTATTCGTATGTTTTAAAAACATTAAGCAATTGAAAAGATAACTAAAAAATTAGAAGAGTAAAAAAACATATAGTAGAATAGACACAAGCACACAGCTACTCAAGAACATAGCCCTGTAAAACCATTCTAAGCTCACTGGAATTTTTTTGCGAGTTAATTGTTTTAATAATTAAAATACCACTCAAGTAGGTTCAAAAAAGATGAATTGAAACCAGACATTATCTACGAAACAAAACCCTCCTTTTCTATCACTCTAGAAAATGTTTCGGATGTGGATCTAAGAACCTAAAGCCAATGAAGAACTATCTCCTTAATCGGTTATTTCTCTCTCTAAATTCTACATTTTCTTTCAAGTGAAGAACTGCAACAATCATCTCCTTAATCGGTTTGTTCACAACACTCGTTCATAGGGGTATCCGTGCATCCTCAATCAAATTTTCCTCGTGAATTTTCAACTTTGAACACTGGTTATTGTAGTGACCAAATTCACCACACTTATGACATTTCACATGGCTTTTGTCCTAGAAACGCTTGTAACCCTCTCGACTTTTCACGAACCTACGACCTCTTCCCCGGCCATGTCTATAGTCATCTCAGCTTGAACTTCCAACGCCACAATGTTTATACCTATGCGGTTTCTCTTGACTAGACAACAACAAAGTAACCACCTCGAAAGTCTCCATTTTCTAGGTTCCTTTTAAACGCACCGTGTACGCTTTTAAGTAACGGCTTCATCGATAAGAAGTAAGTCCAAGCAGAACATTTATCAATCGAAATCACAATTTGAAGAAACGGCTTGTGCATCAAATCAAGCAAACTTCATCAACCGAAATCATCAACATTCATGCAAACTTTCAAGATCCATCTTTAATGCTGGAAGTCGAGCGGCTCTCACCCAATTCACTTCCAAATACCGTTTTCAGCCCGAACACACTAATTTCGGGCCAGTGTAATTTGCCATTTGCAAAACCATTTCTTAGGGTATAGCTTGAAACAAGAAGGCAAGTACTTGTTTTCGCTTCTTCAGATCCGGTTGTTCACCTACTTTCCTCGGTTTGAAGCTAGGTCTCCCATACCCATGTGCATAATCGACTTGACTTTGACTACCCACACCGGATAATTTAATTTGTTGTCGGATAATTTAATTTGTTGTAGTCAAAACCGGATATTGATATGACAAACGAACCCGTTTGTTTAACACTTACCAAAGACATTATTTCTTGTGTTTGATATCCCCAATCCTATTCCAATCAACTTGTTCCAAGAGGTTTCTACACCGAACAAGAAAACAAGGTCACCACGTATCATCATCTTCTATCACCGGCAACACGAACAGAACTCAAGGTCACCTGCTTTGATTTCATTTTGTTCATATTTATGGCGCCTTTAGTTAATCGCCCCTTATCATGAAACATACTGATCTAAGATGGAGGTTGTGATTGTGATTCTTTCGCCTACGATTAGACTTAAAGTAACAACCCCTTCAAAAGAATCTGATACCAAATTTTGGTTATTATATCCAAAATCTTACACTAAGTGATGAAATATGTGATTGAAAACATTTAGGATCAGTCACCATCATTTCCTAATTTGGGTTATGGACCGTTACATGCATTCTCCTGCTAATTGCCAGCAATACCATTGATTGTAGTTTTCCTTATTTAGTCACTTGTATAGGCTATTTATATACACTGTCGAAAGATTGTAAAAGTAGACCAAAAAAAAGTAATAAACAGCAAATTCAATCATTCTTCTTCTTTCTACCATTTCTCTGGTTATCATGCTTAACATGGTATCAGAGCAGTGTATATGATCCAAACACCTTTGTGCTCATCATCTACCGGTAGCCATGTCTACAGAACCAAACGACAACTAAGCCATTCAAATAGCCAACCTCCTTAAAAATGGAGTTCAAACTCAAACCCAGAACCCAAAACCAAGTCCTACCGACAGCCTAAAAATTAACCTCAGTCTCACAAGCCAAAACTACCCCTTATGGGCTCGGATGATTCGAGTCGCCATAGGAGGGAAATCGAAAGCCTTGTTGAACCATCTCACCCAGAATCCACCGGAACCCATTGATGAACAGTGGGAACAAGATGATTTAATCGTCTTTTCCTGGTTGATTCAAAACATTGAACCAAACCTTGCCAGTAACCTTACGGAGTTCCCAACGGCAAAAACTCTATGGGATGCACTCACAGTTACATATAGCAGCGGAAAAGACAAGCTCCAGACCTTCGATCTCCATGTTAAAGCAAACGAGTTTAAGCAAAATGAGTTACCTTTGGAGGATTTTTGGATCGTGATGCAGGGTATATGGGGAGAGATCAAACGCCGAGACCCAAACCCGATGAAATGTTCCTCCGACATTGCAACTTACAACAAAATTTCGTCAGAAAACAAACTATTTCAATTCCTTAATGCTCTTGACCGGAAATACGACTCCCTAAAAAGGGAAATTCTCCGGTGGGATCCCCTGCCGTCCGCCGAAGCTGCATATGCGGCTGTCCGAAAGGAAACAGCTCATCAGAACATCTTCGGAAACAATATTCAGGGGGTAGGATCGGGTCTGAACTCATTAGGAGAAGCTGATGGGTTAGGGCTCGTTTCCAGGGGCCGCCGGTCAGAACAGAGAACAAACCCGTCATCATCCCGGACCGATAAGAACAAGTTGAGATGCGATCACTGTGGCATAGCTAAACACACGAAGGAACAATGTTTCAAACTCGTGGGGTATCCAGACTGGTGGGCCGACGGACACAAAAAGGGGAGAGCCGCTGCCGCCGTGGGTAATCATGAGACCACCAGCAGCGGCGGTAACAGCAGTGACAATCGAAAACCCATCGGAAATGGAGAAGAAACCGAGAAAGGGAAAGTAGGGGGCAACTGCTGCTTTGCTGGGATTAAAGAAGATGAACCAAGAAAAGAGACAGGTATAGGGTTTGGGAACTACATCTCAGACCCTTCCTTTTCTCAAAACTCTTTTTTAAACCCTCGTTTTTTTAGTCCTGATATTCTTGATGCTTTAAATAAATCTCAAGCTAACGAAATTAAAAGTCCAAATAATGTCACACACCTTTCAAAAAAATCAAAAACTTTTCTTGGTCAAGTTAACATGGCAGCAAAAAATAACAAAAAAGAAGACTCATGGATATTTGATTGTGGTGCTACCGATACAATGACCTATGAAAAATCTGACATATGCTTAATGTCGGAACCACAAAAATCCAGAATTCACACCGCAAATGGAGAAGTCCTCCAAGTAAAAGGAGGAGGGACTATTCAAATTTCAGAAAACATGAAACTGTCAAATTGCCTCTATGTTCCATCCTTATCTCACAAACTATTATCAATCAGTCATGTTACAAAAGAACTAAATTGTGTGGTTCTAATGCATCCTACATTTTGTATCTTACAGGACATCAGGACGGGAAAGATCATTGGGCGTGGTACTGAAAGACAAGGGCTATACTATGTGGATGTAGTGACTCGTCAAGGAACCGTTATGCTAGCTCATGGATCTAGAGATAGGGAAGCATGGTTATGGCACCGAAGATTGGGACACTCATCCAATGGTTACTTACATCGTTTATTTCCTGAATTATTTCCAACAAATAAAATCTTGAATTGTGAGACATGTTTTCTGGCGAAAAGTCATAGACAAACTTTTAATTCAAATGATACTAAAGTTGATTCCCCGTTTTTATTGATTCATTCGGATGTGTGGGGACCAGCACCGGTTATGGGGGGGCAAAATTTCCGCTATTTTGTAACATTCATTGACGACTGCACCCGCATGACTTGGATTTACCTTTTGAAAAATAAGTCCGAAGTATTTTCAAAATTCACGTTTTTTTGTGCCATGATTAAAACTCAATTCAACAAAGATATCCAAATTCTTAGGTCTGACAACGGGGGGGAATTTATTAATACTCCCATGAAACAGTTTTGTCAGGAGAAAGGAATAATTCATCAAACATCGTGCGCCCATACCCCTGAACAAAACGGGGTTTCTGAAAGGAAGAACCGCTTTTTTTTAGAAATAACTCGCGCACTCATGATTGAATCCCGAGTCCCAAAATCTTTTTGGCCCGAAGCCCTTGTCACAGCAACCTATCTTATGAATCGTCTTCCAACTAGAGCCCTTGACTTACAAACTCCTCTTCAAGCCTTTTCCAAATTCCACAAAACCCCATCAAACCTAACCCTCAAACCTCGTATTTTTGGTTGTTCCGTCTTTGTTCACCTACCAAAAACAGACCGTTCCAAACTTGATGCGTGCGCCGAGAAATGCGTGTTTGTTGGCTATGGAGTTAATCAACACGGTTATCGGTGCTACAATCCTCACACCCGTCATATGTACACCACAATGAACTGTGACTTCCTCGAAACTGAATACTTCTACTCTACCCAACACACTGGTCAGGGGGAAAAGACAACAAATGACGCATTGAGTTGGGTACAATGGATACCATCCTCAGAGGTAATAGCTAGCAACGAAGCTCCACGCATGTCACAGTCCACTAGCAGCCCTGTCGAAAGTACCACTCACGATGATCCTCCCAACCTGGCGTCAGAGGTAAGTACTTCAAACCAAGGATATGATGATGCTTCCAACAACCCTGATCCACCTATCCATGAGCATATTGAAAATCTTGACTTTCCTAACCATGAGACAGGACAGGAAGCTATACAGGTTGAACAAGACAAATATGTTCTCCCTCCAAGATCTAACAGGGGTGTTCCACCAAAGAGATATTCCCCAGAAAAGGAAGCTCGAAGTTCCAGATATCCTATGGCAAACATTGCAGCCGGAAAGCTATCCTCAGAAGCCAAAGCTTTTACTGCTTCGTTGTACTCTGAAGAAATTCCAACTACAGTTAAACAGGCTCTTGAATCTAAGGAGTGGAGAGAAGCAATGGAAACCGAAATGAACGCTCTAGATAAAAATGACACGTGGGAAATGTGTACCCTTCCTCCAGGTAAAAAGCCAGTAGGATGTCGTTGGGTCTTCACAATAAAGTACAAACCGGATGGAACTATTGAGAGATACAAAGCTCGGTTGGTAGCAAAGGGGTATACTCAAACATATGGAATTGACTATTCCGAGACTTTTTCTCCTGTGGCCAAAATCAACACAATAAGAGTTCTCCTCTCTATCGCTGCAAATAAAAACTGGCCTCTTATTCAGTTTGATGTGAAAAATGCTTTCTTACATGGAAATCTCCAAGAAGAAGTCTATATGGACGTCCCTCCTGGACTTATGAAAAATTCAAATTCTAGAGAAGTGTGTCGCTTGAAGAAATCCTTATACGGGTTAAAACAGTCACCTCGTGCTTGGTTTGGCAGGTTTACTTTAGCCATGAAGACATATGGCTTCAAACAGAGTAACGCAGATCATACTCTGTTTATCAAACAGAGGAATGGATACGTAACATGCTTAATTATTTATGTTGATGATATGATAATTACAGGCAATGATGAAGAAGAAATGACACGGCTAAAAGTAAACTTATTCAAAGAATTCGAAATGAAGGATCTAGGAAGACTCAAATACTTTCTTGGAATCGAAGTCATGAGGTCAAGACAAGGAATTTTCATCTGCCAAAAGAAGTATGTTCTTGACTTGTTAGCAGAAACAGGGATGATTGACTGTAAGCCGGCAGATACTCCTATGGTGGCGAACCAGAAACTCTATATGGAAGAAGATGCTAAATTAGTCGACAAAGGAGAATATCAACGAATAGTAGGAAAACTGATCTATCTTTCACATACCCGGCCTGATATTGCCTACGCAGTGGGGGTTGTAAGCCAATTCATGCATCAACCTCAAGTAACTCATATGGAAGCCGTATGGAGAATTATTCGATATCTTAAAGGGGCGCCTGCTAATGGGGTATTTTTTAAAGCAAATGGGCATCTTGAAACCCAAGTATATACCGATGCAGACTGGGCAGGAGATAAAGGAAATCGAAGATCAACATCTGGTTACTTCACTCTCGTTGGGGGGAATCTCGTCACATGGAGAAGTAAGAAACAAAAGGTGGTGGCTCTTTCAAGCGCAGAGGCAGAATTTCGAGGCATAGCACGCGGTCTGGCAGAAATCCTATGGATACGAAAACTCTTAACAGAAATTGGGTATTCTCCAACCCAAGCCAGTAAAATCTTATGTGACAATAAAGCAGCAATTCAAATTTCAGAAAATCCCGTCCAGCATGATCGCACAAAACATGTTGAAGTGGATCGACATTTCATTAAAGAGAAACTTGAAGCAGGAATAATCGAACTTCCGTTTGTCCGCTCAGAAGATCAACTCGCAGATATCCTAACAAAGGCAGTCAGTGAAAAGATTTTCAATCACTGTCTTGGCAAGTTGAGCATCGAGAACCCCACTACTCAACTTGAGGGGGAATGATGAAATATGTGATTGAAAACATTTAGGATCAGTCACCATCATTTCCTAATTTGGGTTATGGACCGTTACATGCATTCTCCTGCTAATTGCCAGCAATACCATTGATTGTAGTTTTCCTTATTTAGTCACTTGTATAGGCTATTTATATACACTGTCGAAAGATTGTAAAAGTAGACCAAAAAAAAGTAATAAACAGCAAATTCAATCATTCTTCTTCTTTCTACCATTTCTCTGGTTATCATGCTTAACACTAAGAACTCACAAATATGAAATGAGAGCAATATTGTAGAAGATTGAAAGTAAAATATGATAGAAAACATAAAGGTGAAAAGTGGCATGTGACACCCCACTTCCCTGCCCCCGGTCTCTCTGACCGGTCCGTAAGCAGTTTGCCACTATATCATTCAACTCATATTACACCAAAACAACCATTTCATTCATATCATGAGTTCGTACAAATAACGGAAGCAAATTACATTACATCATATAATAGACAAACATATAAAAAGATTTCCTTTTGAGTCCTTCCCCATGTTATGTTTTAGATACCTGAGATTACATATATTTTGAAAACGGTCAGCTATATGCTGGTAAGTTCACATGTTTTGATATTAAGAGTAAAACCTTTAACCTTGTTTTAAAAGATCACAATACCATTTCTAATACCACAGATCGTGTAGTATTACAACATCTGTTATTACCATAAAATTTTTGGCACCGTGCCTCAATATAACTACCAATAATTATATATGATTTGATGATAATGCATACGCGTAAACCCACCGCTTTCCGCATGGGGATTTATCAGTCACAGTAGTACAACCCATTATTACCCTGGCACCCAATGTTAATGGTCAAGTATGAACGTTGAGGACTTTTGATTGGTATGTTTATAATTTATGTAATAACGAGTAGCCATTGTATCTTATCTCAAAACGTAAATGATTGTATATGTAATCTCCCCCGTATTGTAAAATAGTAAAACGTTATTAAAAGAGGGGCCGTGAAACTCACCTAATTGGCGTGATAACGAGATAGATAATACGAGAGTATGAGAATAAGCAATCCACGAGCGTAATTTCTACTGAGCGTGCGATAACGATCGATTAGACTTGTGTATAACCTCCGTACGATGAAAACCCGAAGATTAGAGAGTGTGTATGTGTGATTTCGACGAAATGAATGTGCAACTTGAATTCTGATCATCGATCTCTATTTATAGAAAAAAATCAATTGGTCAGGCGGTACGCGTGACCCGACGTGCCAGCCCTGCGCGTAGCGCGCGGGGAGGTTGGCTGGCCTCCCTTATCCGGGATGCAGGCGATGCGCGCGAGGTTACATAGTCGAGTGGGTTGCTGACCGTGTCTATCAGGCAGTACGCGTGAGGTTTCTGGGAATCAGCGCAGTACGCGCGGGAGCTGTGGATGAGCGGGCCTCTACAAGGCTGCCACGTGGCGCCTCGTAATTTCCGAGAGCATGACACGTGGCCCAGCATTGCCACGATGATTCTTGTGTCTCCATGTGGGCCCCAAGCCTGTCACATGGTGACACATGGCTTGCACTGGTTAAGTGCGACTCGTTATCTTCGATTCGCGTTTCCCGCTTCGTTTGAACTCCGTTTCGCACGCGGTTTTCGCCTACGTTCATGATTTTCCATTTCCTATCCAACTCCATTGTTTTCATTTCCTGATGAGATGTTAAGATTTTAGGTCTATGGAACGTTGTATCGTTTTGCGTGTAACTTCTTAACCGTTGCTCGTATTAAGATTTCGCATACACTCAAATGATTTTAAATACGTTTTAGAACATAATAAGGATATTTATTTCATATAAATATTAAATTAAAGATGGCGTAACACCGGATTACAAATAGTCAAATGCCGGAATTTGATCGGTTGACTACCTTAAAATGGCCAGTTGTTATTTGACACTTTTATTAATATGAGAAAAGAGCTATATATATATAGGCATAATGACAACAAATGTGGGAATATAAAAAGCAACAAAAAAAGCTACTCCACCTAAGACCACTTCACCAGGTACATCCCTATGACTCATTCAAGCTTCTAACATACATAACCGTGACTTTTGAACATAACCCGATTAACCCCACATAGTTTTAATAACCACCAACCTTAATGGATCTTATGTTAGGGTTATGTGCTCTTGTCTCTATATACTTGTTATTATTTATTGTAGGACACAAAGAAATAATTCGATACATTACACACTTTTTTTAACAATTTATTGCTAAATACAACATTCGCATATAAACTTTAGGTATGACAACTCATGCTAAAAGAAAATACAATAACCCTCTACACTAATGCTAAAATGCACTCATTTTGAATCAAAATAAATTCAAATGTACTCTTATTTACTAACTAGAATATAGTTACCTAAGGGTTTCTAGTCAAATGGCAACAAAGGGTTGATGGAACAGTGTTAATCACTTCTAATTGGTGAAGGTTCAAGTCCTTCAAGAGAAAAATGATGATTAGTAAGTGTATGAATTTATCATAAAAAATAAATAAATATGCTCCAATATCATTAAAGATCCAAGGTTTGAATTTTTTGGTTCACAAAACAGAGTATGAGCAGCTGAATACCGGGTACACAACCTAGGATAAAAAAATTAAAAATTAAAAAAGATGAAATGCCAAGTGGCATAATGTGATAGGCTGGAACTAATTAACGAACAAGGACGATGTGAAAGCCACCAACTTTGTAAAAAGTTATACATGCAAATAAGATGTTAAATGTTGATAGATCTATGGTTTTCTCTTTTAACCCAATTTCCAGTTCTAATAACTATTAGAATCCACTTAATTTACTCACATAGGAACTGCTATAATCTACTTTGCTTGATCCTCAACTTTCTTTTTCTTTTTGAACGAAAAAAGGTAATTGATAAAAAATTGTCAGCTATCTTTACTTCAAACGTTTAAGATTTCTCAATTGAGTCAACTACCTCCATTATATTTTTTATTTATTTTTTTAATTCTATAGGGAACAATCGAAAGGTTTGTGGAAACCAATGAAACGATCCATTACGACTTAAAGAAACAAGACACCGAGTGTTACTCATATGACATCTTAAGTAGTATCATCTACCATAAATTACTTGTTTCAAGAAACTGTCAAGTCTTGATCCTTAGGTAATATCATTTCTTCAAATACAATAATAATACCTTATCACTGAAAAAGCATATGCATTTACGTTTCTCATAACTTATATGCATATGTTCTTAAAACTTTTGATTTACAGTGGTGATCATGATTTCATTTTCCCATACGTTGGGACAGAACAATGGATAACATCTCTCGATCTTCCAATTGAAAACCCATGGAACCCGTGGTTTGTTAATAAACAAGTTGCCGGGTGAGCTCAAAGTTCTAGTTACCTTTTAGTAGTAGTATGGTTCTAGTTCTAATTCCAGTTTTGTATTTTGTATTATTTTAGTTTTTTGAATTCGAAAGTCGTTTGTAAATAGTTCCTTTATAGTCTACGAAATGGGATATGAAAGTATTATGTCTCCTCTTGTGTAGATACCGGATGAAATATGCAAGGAATAGATACTCTTTAACGTACGCAACTGTTAAGGTAAAATTTGAGTTTCATCTTTATTCTATCAAGTATCAACCAAAAACATATTACATAATGAACGCTCTTAATTTCATATTTTGATTCCAATTCATTAACGTGTACAAATGTTATGTATATGAAGGGTGCAGGTCATTCAATTGCATTATACAAACCTGAAGAAGTTTGGGTGATTTTGGATGGGTGGCTTACTTCTCACTCTTATTTGAGCGACTCTTAACCATCGTAATTATATCACTGTCACAGTATCAACAATTTATCTAAAAGCATGGTTTGTTTTCATTCACTTATTTTCAAAAGGGATATTATATATACTTTGTATTTTATTATATTTGTTGATATAACAAGATTGTTTAATAAGGTTTGTATCTGATTATACCATTGTTTAATAATACCCATTATTGTGCCTTCATTTCCGTAATATTTAGTTATGGTAGGAAAGTAAACTCTTATCACTAGATAAACTAAATGCTTGGGCTAGGGCTTGGTCCAATGGCACCCATTGGTCCTCATTAAAAGCTTAAACGGTTTGAATATTGAGATCTTGTAGTCAAGCGCATGTCGAGTGGTTTACGTGCTAGACAGTTTCCACATTGAACGGTATTGGTCCTCCTCAAGTTTCAAACTAACAATGGACGACTAAAATTACGTCTGATGTATGGATCCATACCTAGGCTATGGGAATGGTATGTAACTGAGCCTTCTCCGTGGTTAAAAAAATAGATAAACCAAATGTACAATCATATTATACTACGTATTAATTAAAAAAAACAGAGACGTTGAATGTCATATACTATACAGATTGAATAAAAGATATGATGTCAAGTCAATTTGATTTTAATAATAGGATATACTAAATGAGGAAAAAAAAATAACATGAAGGATGAAAATAAAATCATAAAAATCACATTTGTAGAATGATTGTTGCACAAATATATAAATGGTTGATATTGACATTCCTCGTTGAATCAAAATACATTCGTTGAATTAAAATACATGCTCAAGCTCTCAACTTCTTTCATAAATGACTTGACCACCAAAAATGTGACATCCGGTAATTTCAAGGTTCGAATCCGGTCACTAACGATCCGGCAGTCTTGAGTTTAGATTACTAACGAACCTCACAAAGTAGTTATAATATTAAACATCCACGTATTATGTTATGAACCTAGTCACAACTAACCAGGCCAGTCCAGTGGCCCAACAAATTAAGAGCACGACACCGCTGGATTTAAGTAAGGAGAAGACGAACAATAGGAAAAGGAATATTGTTATGAACACTGAAGCTTCTTCTTCCCATCTCAACATCTGAACTGATCTCTCATCCCCTTCTATCTACTTATCTGTGTAATTACTCGATTTATTAGTTGTAATCATTCTAGAAAATCAATAGAAATTTAGTCGGTTGCAACTTAATTTGAGTACTTCTCTATTTGCATTAAATTCATATCACTTCATTGGTGCTTTCATCGATCCTTAGGACATATGGCTTTGGAAGAATTCATGCAGGAACATCCACGATTTCTATGTTTTACTGGATCTAGTCCCCCCTTGTGGATCTCTCAAGCTGAACGATATTTTCTCTTTTACGCGATTGACGATGAAAAGCGGTTTCCTTATGCCATTGAATCCTTCGATGATGAACCCTTCTGGTGGTTAATTGGTTGGCACCGGAGTTCAAAATTTGTTACATGGAAAACCTTCACTAATGCAATGCTTAATCAATTCCATGTTGGTGCCCTAGATGACCATCAAATCGATTTAAACACAACCACATCTTCGATCTCTACAATCTCGGGTGATCAACAATCAATGAGTAATCACTTGGCGGATCTGAACGGTGACATGAGCCAGTAACCCTAACCCTGATCCTTCAATTGTCGAGCCAGATCAGATTGAGTCAGATTCCGAGCATAGAAACTTTAATTTCCATCATGTCCCAAATCCAACTTCCCATGTTAAATTGGGTGTTGTTATTGATCTGAATTTTGGTTCAATTGCATCTTGTAATGAGGTTGTTACTAATCAATTCAGTCTTGTGGAGTCGGATCCAAACTACAATCAATCATTGCTTCTAATATTACAGGATCTAACTCCCTCTCTAAATCCAAACGAGTCAGATTCAAAGCATGCGTTTAATCATTGCGAGTTCACCTTTTTGAGATCCACCGTTCCTATTCAAGTATCTCCTACATCACCCGTGATTACAGCAGCTTCTGCAAAACATGGTAATAGTGACCTTGCTTCATATTTTGGTGTTGATTGGTTAGGGAGGACCTTTGGTTTCGATCCTGGTCTGAATTTGGCTCATACACCATATAATAGTCGCATAATTAGTATGTTTGACCCTGTTGGTGTAACTTTTTTGAGTTTCGCAATTCGCTTTTGGCAACTGCGTCTACTGTTATTGCTACTATTGTGTATACGTTTGCACCTCTTATTCATGTTAATCCTAGAAGTAAGCTTATTGTAAACGGAATTTGTCACTATTAGAAAATTCATGTTTTTCCCACAAAACTTTCATACGAAATACCAACGACAGCTATTTCCCACAATTTATCAACAAATCTGCTACAAGATGTTTAAAAAAAAGCCATTTAGTTTTGTATCAATCTTTCAATAAACTAGTTACAAAAAATAATTTGTGGTATTCGTCGAAATATACAAGCTGATTCCGACAATTTACTCACAATATTTCCACATGTTTAATTAATAGTTTTTAACTAATATATTTAATAACAAAAAAAATTCAATACTTTTGTCGGAAACTTGTCGGAAAGATATCTTTCTTTCCCACAGATTTCCCACAAAACACAAATTTACTTTTGATTTCTTTTAGTTTCTAGTTATGATCAAATTAAAATAAATACTACTTCAGAAAGAAAATTGTGAGAATGTTCATTTATTTCCAACAAATTTCCCATGAAATTATTGTTAGAGCAGCTGGGTTTTCATTTAAATTTTGTAATTTAAGATAATATTATTTTTGTCAAACAATGGTAGGAAATTATCATTCTTTCCAACAAGTTTCCCACAACAATATTGTTATAAACTTAATTATTTATTGTTTTGTTTATTAGTCAAGTTCACTTTGAACATTATGAGTACTAACTTTTCTTATCAGCTCTGTGTTACTTACAACGAGGAAGAAAGACTTTTTCAAAAATTTTGATTTAGTTGTTTTGTCAAATGGTGAGAAAAGGCGTGTTGCAAAGGGTGCGATAAGTATTTCCAACCTCGAACAAACTCAACTTTGAGGACTCATGCCGACAGGTATTGTTCGGTCTTAAAAAATAAGGAAGATGACGATCAAGCGCAGTTAAATTCCAAATGTGGTATTTGGAATTTCGATACCAACGTCGTTCGAGAGATGATGGGCAACTTGGTTATTCAAGAAGCTTTGTCGTTCAATCATTTTGACAACCCGCGTTTGACGAGTATGATTCAAAAGGCGCTCCAACCTCGTTATAAACATGTAAGTCGTACTACCATAAGACGCGATCGTTTAAAAAGATGGCAAGAAGCTAAAAAACAATTAATTTTGGGTTTTCAAAATTTGAATAACGGTGTTAATTTAACAACCGATGTTTGGTCGCTCCTCATGGTTTGCCACAATCTTATCTTTGTGTAACCGCACATTGGATTGATCCCATTACGTGGCAAGTGATGAAGCGTACGATTGATTTTGAAATGTTTGAATATCCACATACCACTGATATTTTATTTTACATGTTCGGCGGTATTATTCAAATATTTCATTTGCAAGACAAAATATTTTCAATAAGTTTTGATAACTCATCTAATAATACAAATGCGGTTTAAAAATTAAAACTAAATTATCAACATTTTTGCAACGGCGTTTTTTTCCATACGAGATGTGTTGCATATATTATTAATCTGGTTGTGTAAGACGGACTCGCGGTTCCTCAAATGAACTAACTTAAAGAAAATTTTAAACAAATGCTAAAAGATGTTTTTTAAGTAGCCGTAAAAGATTTACGAATTACCAAAAACTGTGTGTGGATATGAATTCCACCTTTTTAGGTCCTTATTGGGACATTCCAACTACGTGGAATTCAACTTGGAGAATGTTTGATAAAGGCCAACTTTGCTTTTCATGAACACTTAGCCGAAAGACGTAAGGTTGAACGTTATATTGAAAGGCAATGGGATATGGTTGAAGCCATTACGGGTTTTGTAACATTCGAGAATTTCGCTTTTTAATTTTCAATTCTATAAACGAGATAACGACTAATTAACTAATGTGTTAAAGTTATTATACAAATCCCATACAAATATATATGTCCATGTTAAATAGAACATATAAAACTTATCATTTTACATATATATATATATATATTTATATATATATGTCACACCCCCAAATTTTCACCCGCAAATAACCCGCGTTGGAGGAGTGACGACCACGTCATGATCGAAGTCAATGGTCATTTTAATGACACGCTATATGATTTATAACAAAACATATAATTCAATATGATGGTTTTTCAAAATGGTTTATCAGAGTTGCGAAAACGTTTAATAGTTTATCTAAATTAAATGTGGAAGCAAAGAAATAGAAATGTGCAAAACGTGACACGTATCCCAAAACACAAGTTCAACGGTTTTAAATCAAAACAATAGTTTAATGAGATGCATGGACTCGTATGCCTACTCCTTATCGTGATCCTGAATTGCATGAGAAAACATACTTAAAAGTGTCAACACAAGGACAAGGTTAGTGAGTTCACAGGTTTGGATAAAATAGTAAAGTTGTCATATAACAGTTGATTTATGGATCATGTTAATACAAGCATTAAGAAATGATAGCTAGTCAATAAACACAATACTATAGTGAACCGACCCCGAAGCTGACAGTTAGTTTTGCCTTAATGTTGCGTCTACGATTAACGCCAACTTGTTGTGTAGGCCAATATTACATCCAACGTGACCTCCAATCGCCCGAGTGGGGTTTGTTAAACCCGATAGTACTATCTCATATTCGCTCGCTACATTTACATGCTTAACGGTCTGATATAATGTTAAGGACTTGAGTTTTCGTAATTGTTCCACTAAGTATTCATGAGTTCTTAATCAAGTTCAATATATCCAAAAGTTATTTACAAGTAGTTTCTCACCCAAAATTTAAAAACAGTAAAAGAGTTCGTGGGGCTGTAAATTCACATGATCATGAGTTCGCGTTTAGTTTCAGCGGTTAAGTGAAATCTTGTAGCTACCCAACTACAAGTTACCTATCAATTGATAAATGTGTAAGTTGTATGATAGTTTATTGTTTAGATGTTTTTATCACAACTCCAATGTGTTAAGCTACTTTAGGTAAGTGTTGACTTTTATCAACAACTTTGACTTTCATGGTCAATGTTGACTTTTAAGGTCAAAGTTGACTATTGTGGTTAAGTTGGTTTTTAGGTAAAGGTTGACCTTTATTGACTTTATTGTAGCTTATCATTTAAATATGACAATTAACTAAATTTTGTTCCATGTGGTTAACAATTTATGCGTAGCATCCTACTTTTAATTTCATGCAATTTGACAATTATTTGTGGGTTTCTAGTTACAAACAATTTCATCAATACATTCATCCACACGGAATTGTATTTAGCATATTTATCCTAGTACATGTGTCTAAGTATTTAATCTTCATTAACTTAGCATTCGAGTTGTTTAAACATACGTTAATATACGCATTACTACATCAACACTAATATGTTTAATCATATGCAAACTAGCAAGCTTTTAAGTTCATACCATAAGTAACATGTCACAATGTTTACAACTTTCATCCTTAACATCTCTTAATAATATACATTCAAATTCAAGTTCAAACATCATGTGTATGCATACAATTAACATTCCAGAATTTACGAGATTTTTGGTCACATTCACGTGCAGATTTGCTAGACCAAACAGTCTCTAAAAATTATCAAAAAATCACATATTGTAGCCTTGTGTGTTAGCTTTCCAACCATGTACTGGTGGTAGCCAACACACTAGCACAACTCAAGATATTTATCAATGACAAGGTATCAGAATTCCAAACAGTTGAATGCTCTACATTAAAAATTCAGCATAATTTCATAACAACTCAAAATCATGCAAGGCAAATTGGAAACTTCAGTTAACACATAAATCTTTCAGAATTAACAATTAACTGGAATCTTAGCAAATGGACAAAAACTCAATTAACGGTGCATACAAACATATACCTGTACTGAATACGTCATTTTTTTCAGATTTGCCCTCCTAACTTCTAAAATGAGAAAAACATATCAATCGGACTCCAAATATTACAAGACTAGAACCAAACGAAAGATAACATCTTAAACTTAATTTTAGGCTTTTGAATTGATTAAAAATCATTCCGTATGATCAAGATATTAACAGATCAATCCATAACCAAAATTCCATAAACATACTAGTCACGATTTTATTAGTAGTTCTTTCATTATTTCGAGTTATGTTTGATATTTTGGAGTCGTGGTTGTGTGTAGGTGATGAATGAATCATTAAAGACACATAAAACTTACTTTGTGCTTTCAAGTCTTCGTTTAGACTTGGGATTGTGGCTGCTCTAATCCTCCAAACTCTACTTTAGGGTGCGGGGAGTGGGAGCTCGGCAACGGCTTCGGCTAGTGAAGCCTTTCGGCAACACCGCCGCCAGCCTTGCGGCTTCGGCATCGGCAAGGATATTCGGCAAGATTTCGCCGAATCGGCGAACCCTCCAACGTTCGAATTTTTGACCGTTAACCCCCTTTGACCACCTTTTGACCCAGATAAAAAAAAAAATTTAATCAATTTTAAATCACCCTATAAATAAACCTCATAAACCCACATTTCTTTTATATTTTTCTCTCAATCTCACATCAAAAACATATATATTTCTTTCACCCACACCCAAAAAAATGGATCACCCAAACATTTATATTCCACCCAACTCACCTTCCGAAGAGTTCGA
>WOUH02000002.1:2617592-2630674 GCA_009936405.2 Stevia rebaudiana
TTTAATAAAATGATGTTTATATTCCGCTGCTGTGTTATCTCTATCTTAACCATTGTACTTGTGAGTAAATCCGATGATGTGGCGAGCCCAAAGAATTTGGGGCGTCATATTAAAGCATAATTGTTATGCGTATTAATGTGATGGTGAGAAACTGCATTTCAGATTGAGGTCACCTGTTCGAACTGAGGAGGGGAAAAACTTCATGGATCTTAGCCGGTTTCCGTTTATCTGGGGGCACGGTCTCACGGGGGCCAAAAAATAGACCTTGGCTACATCGCTCGACTACAAACTACTCATTTCCGACGGCTAGCATGCAGGATCCTTGTAGTCTTGTACGTTAAAAAAAAAGTACATGATAATATTTCATAGACTTCTATACCCTGTAAAATCATAAAAAATGAGAAAAATCAGAAGTAGATGATATCTTTTTCTTTTGCTAAAAAACGACATTGGTATAAAGGCGGCAAAGAAAGGAAGGGTAGGGCGGTGCCGGTCATGGTGATTGAGATACTTGTGGTGATTGGTGTGTGGTGAGGCTTGAGGTATGATAAATAATTTCAAATAATGTCTTATGTTAATACTATAAATTTTTATATTTTATTATATTTTTTAATTTATCTTAAATTTTGTATTTAGTATCTTATATATCTTATTTATTTAAGCTAGTAAATTACATTTTTCATATTTGAAGTTTGCAATGTTTAACAGAACCGTCTATAACGTTTCAAATCTTAACAATTTTCGTCTTTAATTTTTTAATCTTTACGATTTTCGTACATAACATTTCCAGTCTTAATAGTTTTTTTTCTCTTACTTTTCAACTCTTAACACGACCAAAAATATGTTTTTCCTCTTATACCCTTTCTATTAGAATTCACGCAATTTTAAATGAAATTGTGAGACAACGTAATATTAACCACTGATTAGATTAATCAATGTTTCAAATCTTATCATACGAGGGAGATGTTCCATTAAGAATCAAGTTTTGTTAAAAATAAAAGAACCATTTACAGCTGCATGTTTTAATACATATGACGGTTAATTAACCACCGACCTTGCTCATTATTTCTCGTAATAAATTATTAATGCAATATGTACAATCTTTTAATGCGGTTCTTACGGTTCTTAACATAATATTAGTTTTTAATAGAATATATATCTCTATCCTACTATTAGCATATATATTATTTCCCATCGTTACATAGTGTATATGATTTTAATAAGTTATATTACCACCAACTAAACCGTATTTGTGGAGTCGGATCTGTGTTTAAAAGCTTCTACACCAATTAAATCAAACCTTCAAAGCGAAGTTTAGATCATTATGAGCGTACACTTGTTGCATCATCATTTTAAGTTCAATAATTTTAAACATATAGAAATTGAACGATATTTTGATATTTTAACAGCATCACAATATTATTAACATCTTGTGTCTCTCTAAAAGTAGTATTTTTATCCTTGGAGATTAAGAAAATAATATATCCTAATAACAACTTTTTAATTGAGTGAGATACATGCTTGTTGGTCACTGGTACCCTGTATACTTCTTAAGTGGGGGGTTTCAAGTTGAAATCTCACTTGGAGCAACAACAAAAAAATGTTCTTGGGTAAGCCAGAGGGTTTTCACACAAAGTGAGTTTTCTACTGGATTGGTGTGACGGGGTCGTCACGCTTTCAGCGATTTCGCTAGACAGAAGGCTGATCTGTTTGTCAAGGTAAGACCGGGTGGCCGCGCTATTTGCTGTTAAAAAAAAAATTCTTGTTGGTTTATTATAATATTAGCTTAAAACATGTGTATTACACGAGGTTACATAATTACACTTAAAATTTTTATTGTTGAATAAGTGCATATATATATATTAAGTTGAGAAAGGTTCTTGGGGAACCATAAAATAAGAGAGAACTGAGGAACATTTGTGGGCCACTGATTTTTTTTGTAGTGGATAAATTTTTTTGTATTGCATTATTTTTTTTGTACTGCATTTTTTTTTGTACTAAATGTTTTTTTTACTAGATTATTTTTTTGTATTTGATTAATTTTTTTTGTACTTCATTTTTTTTTTGTACTAAAGATAAATGGTCCACAAGTGTTCTCAGTTTCGTCTTTTTTTATGGTTCCCTAATGAACATTCCCCATATTAAGTTAACATGTTGTAACCATTCAAAACAAATAAACTTTGGACACTTTTATGATTGAAAATTATGGTTTTAATTTAAATATATTCATCAAAACATTTTAAATATATGTTCCTTAAATTTAGTTGGTAATTATACAAATTATAGGGATTAGTTAAGTATAAAATTTAAATAGAGTAAACTACGGTTTTGGTCTCTGAAATTTGCAAGGTTTAACAATTTCAGTCCACTCTTAACGACTTGAAACTTCATCCCCAACGTTTCAAGTCGTAACAGTTTTCATCACCACTCTTAACATAAAACTGTTAGGGAGTAGGATCAAATACAAACTCTATTTTTTGTAAAAACCGTAAAAACTAAAGTGTTATTATAAATAAAAAAGTGCTAATACAAAAATAAGGTTATACGCCATCATAACATTGTAAAATATTATTATAACACCTTGTTATTTATATTATCACTCTAAATCTCATAATTTTGACAAAATAACATGTATAAATAACAAAGTGCTTTTATTAAAAGTTATGTTCTATATACAAACATATGATAGTGAAAATATTACAATAGCACATTGTTATTTATAATATCACTTTAGATTTCATATTTTTTACAAAAAAAATGAGAAGATATTATGATAGCACTTTATTATTTATAACAATAGTTTGTATGAGAACCATCCCCTAGTATGTAATCTCATTATACCAAACAAATATAAATATTGACCCGAATAAACCTTCTTCTTTATTTTATTTTTTATTTAAACTTTTTGCTTCTTCTTCTTCGACTGTCTTTAGAAAGTTTTGAGTTTCCTATAAAGTTATTACATTCTTTTTATCGATAAATACGGGAAGCGTCCCCTATAAGCGTTATGTGCGCACCCCGAGCATTTTATTCCATTCCATATGCCTTCATAACATTTTTAGCGTATTGCCGTATTTTAAGCCCCATATTCGGTTGAAGTTAACTAATATTTTACTAACTAATTATTTTGAGGCCTGATGCACTCAACCCCCTACACTTCTGTTTAATTACACTTTGATTTTATAACTTCTTTGGTATTAGGAAGATAGCACAAAAAGTTGATTGGAACAATTGAACAATACGCACTTAAAAAGTACCTTTTAGATATAAAGCAAAACCATAAATTTATAGTCCTTTACAAGTTGCAGTCAAAGAAGGCAAAACTTGATTACTACGTTATAGCTATTAATGTTTAATCATTTTGTATTTCATGTTACAAAATACATTTCACGAGCTTGTTATTGACATAGTAATATTGGTTTTATGTTGACTATCTTTTAAATTTCATCCCTTATAAAACATAAACGTCACTATAAGTTTTTATCTTTAGACAAATTATAATATCTAAAATACCCATAATATTTTCTACTTTTTTTTTTCACTTACCACTAATTCAATATGAGAATGTATAAAAGAGAAACCTTTTTAAATAGAGAAAACCATAGAGAAAACCCCAAACAAACCATACGAAAGTAATTATTTTTTAAATATGGTAGGTTTTATATCTATTTTTGTCACTTTTACAAAAAATTATAAAAAAACACTGAAGAATTTTTAAAAAATATGCAAAAAAAAACTCGTTTCTTACATGTAACTAATGAGTTTGAGATATCTTTATATATGTAACAGACAATTTTTATATATAACATGTTCTTTACATGTGTCTTTTACCAAAAAATGTCCATTTTTATATATGAAAAAAATATTTTTTTAAATCCAGTCAGGGTAATTATTATTATTTTTTATTTCATTAAAAGTCATAAAATTGAATACATAATCTACAAAAAACAAAAAAACTTAAAAATTAAAAAAAACGTTGTTACATATGTAAATATGAGTTTCCTTCATTTACGCGAGTAAAATGTGTTTTTAATTTTTTATATTATACAATCCCAATTCAGTATAGCTTATATAAATAGTTAAATAAATTGCAACTTATCGTTATTTAGTGGCATCTAAAATCAAATAGAGAATAGTTTAAACATAAAATCTATTATAATATAGGAGACTCCTAAACAAGTAAACCATGGTTAATAATTATGAGTAATAACACAACTACTAAAATAAAATACTAAGCACAAGCAATACCAAATAAAACCAATGTTTCAATTTTCTGATCCATTTATGTGTATAAACTAAGTTGTATTATTAAAACATGTTTTAAAAGTATCATTAACTTGTTAACCTGCTTAACATGATTAGTTAAATGTGTTATGCATGTCATATACATAGGATTGAACACATTTGTATTTGTTTTTATCCATTTCACACTGTGTTGATTTGTTTATGATTCTAATTTATTTACTCCAAACATTAACCCGTCTAACTTATTGTCAAGTTATATCATGTTAACAACTTATTCCATTAATCACAAGCTATGATAAAATGACAAGAAACTTAAGGAAGGTGTTTGGATGCTATTAGGGATGATTTTTGCAATCAAAGAGATATAGAAGGGCTTAAATGAAACTTACACCTCACCAGTGAGTCGCCTTCATCTCTCTGTCTTCTTCGTTCACATTCATTTCAACACCCCCACTAACACACCGCTTTCTCTCTCTACAAATTCTCTTTGCGATACAACATTTTTAAAGATTTTCATCCCAATTTCTGCGTGAATTTTGGGCAATATAATTACGATCAAACACAATTTCCCTATCATTATTGATGGGATTCAAAATTTCAAATCAATTGAGTTGATTTGAAAACGAGAAGAAATGCCATTCAGTCGATATCAGATAAGAAATGAGTTCAGTTTGGCTGATCCAGAGCTTTACAAATCAGCTGATAAAGATGACCCTGAAGCTTTGCTTGAAGGTGTTGCCATGGCGGGTCTCGTTGGTGTTCTTCGTCAGCTCGGTGACCTAGCTGAGTTAGTACTTCTGTTCATGTTTCGTATTTCATTTCATTATATTATAGATTGAATTACTGCAAATTGATTTGGATATTTCGAATCAATTGAGTTCAAAACCTGAAAGTTTAAGCTTTTGTATCGATTTAGTTCTCGAATTGCAATTATAGGATTTGGGATTTCAGGGATTTTGAAAAGTGGATTGAAATTCTTCTGCCTGAATGTCGTTTGATTATTTTAATTCAAAATGTATTGTTTCTAGGTTATATTGGAATACAAATCGAATAGACAAATAGCATGATTCCATACTTCTTGACTGAAATTAAAATATATGGGTTGTTAAGGTTAGGTAGTTTAGTTCATCATAAAATATCAAGATCAACAAACATTTGTTTTTATTCAACTGAGGAAGATAATCTATTGCTTTCATTGCTCAACTTCATAAATTGTAACTAATTTACCAGTTGCTATATCCATCATTCCAATTTCCATCAATCATTAGAGGTTGTTGAACCTATGTTACTAGATTTGCACCCACATTATGAATCTTATATCATATTTTTTATCTTAATAAAAAAATGAATCCTATTATGAAGGTTTGCAGCAGAGATTTTTCATGGGTTACATGAAGAAGTGATGGCGACTGCTGCAAGGGGTCATGGTTTACTGACACGTGTTCAACAGGTTGAGTCAGATCTTCCTATAATCGAACGCGCATTTCTTTCCCAAACAGGTCATTCGGCGTTCTTCTCCAGTTCAGGTTAGATTTTATTGCTAAAATATATTTTAAAATCTTATTTCTTTCTGCAGGTTTTAAGTTACATTGTTTACTTTTCACATACTTGTTTTTGTGATTGTGATATTAGTATCTATAGTTAGACACACTCATTTGGTTCACGAATTTTAATTATCAAATAAGACCTATAGTTACATTAATTTATAGCAATGGAATTGTAAAATAAATTTGTGTAAAATTGTAAATATTATTTAATGTAAGAGTAATGTATTGATTTTACAGGTATTAGTTGGCATCCTAATTTACAAACCGAGCAGAATGTAATCACCAAGGGAGATTTACCGCGGTTTGTCATGGATTCTTATGAAGAATGCCGGGGCCCACCACGGTTGTTTTTGCTAGACAAGTATGGAATCATATAATTAATCAAAATGCAAAATTTACGGTTTTTTTAATGACCGAATTAGATGTATATATTATTAACAAATAACAACTTATGTGGATTTTAAAGGTTTGATGTTGCGGGTGCTGGTGCATGTTTAAAACGTTACACGGATCCATCATTTTATAAAGTTGAAGTTTCATCGTATGAAATGATGAATGCAGAAGCTCAAAGGGACAAAAAGATCCGTAAGACAAAGGTTAGTTTGTAGAAGTTAATTAATAATTTTTTTTTTTTTCGATTTTAATAATTCAAGTGATTCTTTAGTACACTTGTGCCAAATTAAATCTGAAGATTGACTGCATGTATTTCATTAATGTTTTTGACTCTTTGACAAATATCTAAAATAGCTGTCAATATCGACATAATAAAGGATTCTTGTGAAATCAATGCCTACTAGTATCTTGTAATAATTATAATTTTTAAATAGCTAATTCTATATAGAACCTTTTAATAATAGATTTAATCTACCTTTTAACAGAACTAACTAACATTATTCTTTTTTCTTAAAAATCTATTATATTTACTAGAAGAAAGGATCACGATGGAAAAATGGGGATACTACTCCTGATGTTTTCCAGCAATCACATGTCAAGTAAGTTTCTTATTTAGCAGTAATTTTCTTTAATTAAATTATTTTTTTCAGTTTCATCTCATAAAGTGTTGATGTGGTAAAATAATCGGGTCAAGATTGGGCCGGGTTAGGTTGACTTGAACGCCGTTCAAAAAAAAAAAAAGGTTGACTTGAAACACAATATCTCCAAACTCCAAAATTTTAAAACTTTTATAAAATTGTTTCAGATATAATTACAAAATTTGAATTATCTCAATAATAATTAGTATTTTCTGACAAATAGATATATGAGGATCGATGCATTAAAAATACTTTCGGGAATTTTTTAAGTCGATTAGACCCGTCTACATTTAGGGTGATTGGTTTTGTAGTTAAAACTTAGAACATAACACAAATCCATCTATTTATAAATAAATGGCTTTAATTTGTCACATGTAACATATTATAATTTCCAATAATGCAGACTCCATCAATTACTCCTTGAGGAGCGCGTGCAAAACAATGCAAGTGAACCCACACGTCGTGTGAAAATAAAGAAACGCGAAATTAAATTTCCATTCGACACAGAAACGGGTAAAGGATACATGGAGAAATTATTAAATTCACCACCGGAGGATAAACTTGTCCACGAGGTTAAAATAGTAAATTCACCCTTACGTTTGCCTAACAATGGTTCTGAAGAACCAGAGCTTGAAACACTTGAGGATAAAATGGTAAATTCACCCTTGGATGAAATTGAAGAAAAACACATATCTGTTGTTGAGGAAAACAAAGAAGATGGTATTGAAGATGTTTACCAATCTGATGACGTGGCAAGTGAGACAGAAAATTACATGGATGCCCTTGCCACTATGGAATCAGAAGTTGAAACAGATGTTGAATTTAGAGCTGCAAATTCTGATCCGGTAATAAAGCAAGAAACTTTTTCAGATTCAAATCTTGAAAAGCTTCAAAAATCAGAACTTTCAGATTCAAATGTTGAAAAGATTCAAGAATCAAAATTTTCAGATTCTCAATCTTTATCAGATGATGAAAGTAGCCCGATTAAGAACAAAATTACGACATTTTCAAATTTAAATTCTGATTCCGATTCTGATTTTACAACCAATAATATGTCTCCACGTGGCATCAACCCTCTTCATGGGTTTGCAAGTACAGAAATCCCATTTCGCCCGCGGGTTTTACCGACCCAAATTGCTGATAACAACATTGATGTGACTCATGTGAGTGATAATGCAGATTTGCTTGAGGATCAAGAAACGATCTTTAAAGAAAATAATTCTAAAGAATCAGATTTGAGTGAAATGTCTTCGAACAATTTTGTAGATGTTAATATTCCCGCAAAAAAAGAAGAAATTGAAATCGACCCGGAAGACATTGTAGATTCTAGTATCGATGAGGATGATAATTCCCATTCTACCCTTGTGAATTCACATGTGGAAGAACAATCTTTTGGTCCCTCTTCGGACCAACTTGTAATTTGTGAAGATGATGAAAATGAAGTAAAAGATGAAGAAAATGTATCTGTTGACTCAGAAAGTCAAAATGAAAATGGAGTTGTTTGTGATCCTGATGATGATAAAGATGGAGATAATAATCATCTTATTAGTGAAGATGATAAAGAATTAAATGAGAGAAAATCTGAATCATTTAGTTTAGAAACTAGAGATTCATTTCTTGTTGCTGAAGTTGATGATTCTGAAATTAATGAAATTAAGAATCTTTCTACTACTGTTGAACCAGATGAAAACAATCAGGTCATAAATGATTTGGATAATGTTCATAATTTTGATGAATCTCTCGAAAAGGAATCTAGTGAAGAATCAGTTATTTCTCCAGAATTAGATTCAATTCCTTCTGCAAATTGTGTTGACTCACACATACAAGTTCTTGATAGCAATGGGAATGAAAATAATTTAGATAAATTATCTACAAAATTGATTGAATTTGATGAAGAGAAGGAATCTAGTGAAGATTCAGTTATTTCTACAGAATCATATCTCATTCCTTCTGAATCTAATGATCACTCAAACAATCAAGTTCATGATAACGTTTGTCACCAGAATGAAAATGACATTGATGAAGTGGAAAAGGAATCACTTGAATGTGATGAAATGAAGGAATTAAGTATGGAATCAGATTCCATTCCTTCTGCGAGTAATGATCAACCGAACATACAATTTCTTGATAATATTCATAAAAATGGGGTTGAAAATGATGGTGATAATAACTTGGAGGATGAATCCATTGATTCTGTTGAAAAGAAGGAATCGAGTGAGGAATCAGTAATTTCTCTAGAATCAGATTCCATTCCTTCTGCATATGATAATCAATCAAACGTACAATTTGTTGACGATATTCGTAAGAATGAAAACGATGGCGATAACCCGGAGAATAAATCAGCTGAATCTTTTGAAAAGAAGGATTCAAGTACGGAATCGGAATCAGAATATTCTCCAGAATCAGATTCCGTTCCTTCTGCATATTCCGATCACCTAAGAACACAGTTTCTTGATAATAGCATTCATAACAACGGAAATGAAAATGATATTGAATTGATTGAAGCTGTTGAACAAAAGGAATCAGTTGAGGAATCAGTTACAGCTCCAGAATCAGATTCCATTCCTTCTGCATCATATGATCATTCCAACATACAAAATGAAACTGTTTCTGTTGCTGAAAAAACAGGTCAAAATGGATTGAAAAATGTTTCACTGGATGTTGACTTTCAGTCAAATCCTCTGTTTCTAGACTATGGACCCGATTTGACCGAGTCAGCAGAATTTCAAGAATCTAAATCTTCATCCGTTGACCAAAATGGTCAAATTAGTCAACTTGATCCTCTAGAACCATCAGTGGTGGATTTATTGCTTCCAAAAGTTAACATGGCGGAGATGCCGCCATTGCCGCCACTGCCACCTATGCAATGGAGGATGGGGAGGTTTCAGAATTCTTCCATTATTTCAATGCCAGGTGGCGGTCAAGCTGACATCAGCCACTTCCCGCCAGTTTTCCCCCAAATTGAAACCAACCCGTCTTTAAATCAGAATGAAATATCAAGAAACGAGAAACCTGAAGATGATTATGAAGTGGATAAAGTGAAAATTGAGGATGAAATCGTTTCACAACCACCGATTAGTACGGAGGAATATCAAAATAATATTATTTCTGAACCAGAAATTATTAGATTAGCAAGCACATCTTCACTTCCTTCAGGTGATGATGAAATGCCCAACGGTATTCGACCAATGAAAATTCAGAGACCGCGTACTCCTCTCATTGATGCAGTTGCTGCTCATGACAAAAACAAGGTAACCTTTTTTTTTTTTAAATTAAACTAATTTTCATATTCTAATTATGGATGGGGTAAAGGACAAGTATCATATTATTTTTTAAAAAGTTTTCAATTTTTGTTGCCATATCTGACACACGTATTTATTTACTTAATTATTTAAATATGCAATTTAAATTTTCTGGACAAAATGCGAGTTACCTGTTTTGAGTTTTGACCTATCCATTTTGCCACCACTGTGTAGAACATCTGGTTTTCAATAGTTTTAATAATTAAAAATGGGTAATCCTGTTTTTGTATTATGTGGAGAATGTTAAAAGTTAATCCTAATTAGTTTGAATGTGAAAGTTGAAGGTGGTAAACCGTAAGAAAGATGGAAAATTGTTTATAGTTATTAGTTATATTTATTTGATTATTTAATTAGAGTTTGAGTAGGACCAGGTGACTTGTTTTGCAAAAGTTAAGCTATTATAAATAGATGTTAGGAGTTATTGTTTTGTATGAGTCAAGTTTAATGTTCTATAATACAAAATTTAGTCTTTGGAGTCTGGAGAATAATATTGTGTACTGTATTCGTATTATTGGGCCTGATTTTCAACAATTTTGGGTTCTCATTTAAGACGTGGCTGCAAAATATAAAATAAAAAATGCTTAAAAAAGATTTAAAATAAATTAAATTGTGTTTTTTATTTTCTGGTGCAGTTGAGGAAGGTGGCGGAACGTGCAACGCCTCTCTTTCCAAAAGAAGAGGAAAAAGATAATTTTCTTCAACAGATACGCGCTAAGGTATATTTTTATATTTTTTTAATAGCTTCTTTTATAAAAATATAACCTATGTGATCATATTTGACAAACTAACTATTTATAAAATATATATATTTCTTTTTGACAAAAACTCTTAAGGGTCGATTGACCCGTTTCGATCCATGCAAAGACGACACACCAGTCAACCTGAAATAACATGTTTCACAACATAAATATCTGATTTTTAGTAATCACAAATTCAAAATTTATGTCGTTATTAACAAATTAGTAACGCGTTTTCTTCGTTTATATTAGTCTTTCAACTTGAAGCCCGCGGTCCCAACAAGGCCCATTATTCAGGGCCCAACAACCAATTTGAGGGTAGCTGCCATTTTAGAGAAAGCGAATGCAATTCGTCAGGCGTTTGCTGGAAGTGATGATGATGAAGATGACAATGATAGTTGGAGTGATTCATAAAAGCATCAATTTGATGCAAAATTTGAAAAATTCACACGATCATTGTAGTTATTACCATCGTTTTTGTGAGTTGTTATTATGCTCTATGTGCTATATTAATATGAAGTTATTAAAAATGTATTATTATTATTATTATAGCTAGGTCTGTTGAATCGCCATATATGTTGTATAGATTTCATACTGTGATTTTATTTTGTTTGTCCTTCTCATGGATTTTACTTGGGTTTTTATACAAATACAACAGGTGCAAATGTGTAATTTACTTTTTACCTTTTTAGTAGACTATGTTGGACGTATCTGTTTGTTAAGTTGACTTGCAGATTCACAACTAAGATTATTTGTTGCATCGGATTTTATAATTCAAGTTTTGATTTATCCATTGGTCGTTAATTATCATTTTTGTAATGACAATTTTGACTGTTACTTTTGTTGTCATTGACAATACCACTTGCATAAATATGTTAGTTTTGCATTCTCTTGGGAGAAGATCTCACGTGTTAACCTACTATGTTGGGGACTATGTTCAAGGTCGACTCTTTGACCGCCGTGAGACCTTACCCCCCCTGATGCGTGAACCGGATATAATCCGTAAACCCGTGACCATGTCTAAACTGGTCCGGATGGGAATTGGACATGCGTCTCCACTAGAGAAGGGAGACCTCTTACCACTCAACTGGAAGTTAGATTTTCATTTGATTTTACAAATATCGTTATAAACTAAATATGAACATGTATCTTCATTGTAACCCAAAAGGAAAAATGTCACAAGCATGCAATCAAGTTTGCTAACTGTTTCAATTAAATCACTTGGAGTTTTATTTTGTTTCTTTAAAGTTACTCAACTTTCACTAATAGTTTCAATCTTATGTAATTTCTTTTAAATTGTTTATTTTTTTTGAAATAGAACATATATGAATCTTGATTTAATAAAAGTGAAAACTAATTAACTTGATTTTTGAGACAATTGTGAAAAACCCAAATTCATGAAATAACAACAGATTTTCATAAATGTAAAATTTAAGTCAAATCAAGAATAATTATTCATTAATCATTGACAGATTGTGTCAATAAATTTCAAGAAAAAAAATATTTATTAAAAAACTACATATAATTAGAATACTTAGTGAAAGCTAAGTGACTTTAAACAAAAAAACTTGAATGACTTAAATGAAAAAAATTAGAAACTTGATCGCGTACAAAGTTAAGCAAAATCATGATTATAGGGTGTATATTTTACAAATGCTATTGTCTTTGACAAAAATGATATATAAATAAAAGTTGTGCGATTAAATTTGACACAAAAACGAGTAATAGATAGATGGTAGGCGTGTTATTAATCAAAATGAGCTGTATGGGTAGATTGTTATCCACTATATTTTGGATTATTGGTTTTAAATTTCCACAAAGTATTGCATATTAAACCATATAAATCTTGCAATGAGTTGTAGTTAACTACTTGTAAACTTGAGAAAATGAAATAGAGAGTATTTGTTACCAAATTTTAATTCAAATAATGTTAAATTTATCATCGGATATCAATATAGCCTAGATCTGTTTCAAAAAAATCTATTAGGGTGGAGGGAGTAGTACTCTCCCCCACTAAACTGCTCTTTCAAATTACCCAATCAAATTATGCTACATCAAATGTTCAAACTACCCTGTCACACCCCCTCGAAACGGTCAACAGTTTGCGGAAGCGACTTGTGGAATTCGAGGGTGCGACCTTAACCGGGTCGGAGTTGGTCCATATAACCATACATGCCCGGGTTCCATCCAAGCACCTGCTCCAGCTACTTAGTATCCCTG
>WOUH02000002.1:2642966-2661855 GCA_009936405.2 Stevia rebaudiana
AATTAGTGATAAGATATGGAAATAAATATGTGCAAATCAATTGAAGCCCTGATTTTTCGGAATTTAACAAAAAAAAAATCAATTACATGATTTTCGCCCAAAATAACGATTCACCAGAAGCGCCAACCCATCGCCTCGCCCTGAAATCTCGCCTAGGCCCCCAAGGCGACCGTTTTTGATAACTATGGATTATACTAAATCAATACATCTGTAATCAGATAAATGGTCAAATTTGCACCGTGATAAAAAGCATTATATATGTTATCACTAGCTTATGAACCCTTGTATTACACGGGGTTACATAATCAACACTAAATTTTTTAAAATTTAAAGACGGAAATTATTAAGACTTGAAACGTTAGAAATGGTTTCTGTAAAGGGTGGACTGAAATTGTAAATCAAAGAGATGAAAAGTGCAATATATACTCTGTTAAACATATAAGATACATACTTAATTAGTTAATAACAAATTTAATTGATTATGAAATATGAATCAATTATTAAGACTTGAAATGTTAGAAACGGTTTCTGTCAACGGTGGACTGAACATATTCAGCATTGCAAATCTCAAAGATAAAAAGTGCAATATACTCTACTAAAAATATAAGATAAATACTTAATTAGTTAATAACAAATTTAATTGATTATAAAATATAAATCTATTTTAGAATTTAAGATAATTTAAAAAATATATAAAAAATAAAAAATTGTGGTGTTTTTATTTGACATTATCTAGAATCAATTCTTAAATTTTTTGTCCTTAAATTACTAGCAGAAAACTATTAAGATTTGAAACGTTAAGGACGAAAACTGTTAAAACATGAAACATTAGGGACGAAAATTTTTAAGACATGAAACGTTAGGGACGGAAATTCACTTGACACGTTAGGGGAAAATATTTGTAGACTAAACATTAGGGATGATTTCTATCAAAAGGCGGACTGAAACTAGTAAATATTGCAAACCTCATAATTACGGCGTTGACACGTGGCATTATTGTTACTCATTTCTTAGAGATTATAAATATTGGAGTCAGTTTGCAATTGGAAAAATCAATCACCTTTGTTTCTCTAGCTCTATTCAGTTTAATTAATATACTTGTGACAGTTTTGGGACTTTGATGACTGCAACATTGGAGTGGAACAAAATACCAGCATACATAATTGGAACCGGTAGAGGAATGAGCGCGATAATTGGTATTTCCGCCACATTTTTGTATCCTTTTATGGAAGCTCGAATCACAACCATTCGAACCGGACTTTGGTCAATCTGGTCACAGGTATGAGGTATCGCATGACAATTTCAAACAGTTTATGACGAACACGCGATTATTTTATTTCTAAACATTTTTTATTTGATGAAGTGGACTTGCCTCTTGATCTGTGTTGGTTCAATATGGATTAAAAACAACACAACATCATGTTACTTATTAATGGCGGGAGTATCAGTGTCACGTTTGGGGCTATGGGTGTTTGATCTATCAGTTATTCAACAAATGCAGGTGATAAGAAAACTCAAAATCTCCACATTAATTCTTGTTTTGTAATGTTTAATTCGATTATGAAATTAATTACAGGATCAAGTTTCTGAATCTGATAGAGCTGTTGTTGGAGGCGTTCAAAGCTCGATTCAGTCTTTCTGGGACTTGATGACATACGTCATGGGGTTGATCATCTCCAATCCTCAGGTGATCGTTCTTCATCATGTCTAATTTAATTTTCTGCTTGAACAAAATTTATTAATTGTTAGATTGAAGAGCTAGCTATAAGACTTCTGTTGTTAGTTGTTAAGATTTTGTATATTAGTTAATATATTTCTTTTGTGTTTCTAGGACTTTTGGAAGCTGATCTTGATGTCGTTTGGTTTGGTGACGATAGCAGCGATTATGTATAGTGTACATATATATCGAATTCGAAGACACCTTTTTCACTTTGAGAAGTTGATTGTGTTCTTGCAACAATACTTATAAACCATTACTGACATACTTTTGTTTTCCTCCATTATAATAATATTCCAGCTTAAAACCACCAGATGTTATATACACTAGGAGAATGGGCAAAAACACAACAATAATAGCATTCATTATGGATATGAAAGGTCATGAACAATAATTGCATTCATTATGGAAACTTCCATATATATTATTTTCTTTATCAGTCTTTTACATATAAGAGAAAAACACAACAAAACATTTGAGATACATATAAAGAAATTACTTTTATTCACTTTGATAACATGCACACAAATTATTGTTATACATAATCCCAATGTTTAAACACCATACATTTTATATTGGATTAGGCCTTGCAAACAAAGTAAGTACATCTTTTTGCTCAGAAGCTTTAGAAAAGGTGCATCTTTATTAATCTCCATCCACTTGGTTGTGTCAGCAATGGCATCCTCCATTTTCTTCACGTGTTCCGGATGTACCATCTTCTTGATATCGTATTCTTTGATTTTGTTCTGTATTTGGTATATGCAATCCTGTAGATCAGTATATGCACGCATTCTCCTGTATTCTCGATCCTCAAGTTTGTACTTCTCACCATCTTTTACCATCTTTTCAATCTCTTCCTTGGAAAGTCTCTCATTTGTGTTGCTAATTACAAGCTTCTCCTTCTTACCCGTGGACAATATCTTAACAGTGACTGTAAGAATACCGTCAACATCTATTTCTAAAGTTTCCTTAACCTTTTCAACTCCTTTGGGGGCAGCTGGTATTCCATAAATATTGAGATTCCCAATCAAATGATTATCTGTAGATTTTGCTCTTTGACCCTCATACACATTGACACATACAGTTGTTTGGTTGTCTATAAACGTAGAAAATATTTTACACGCTTTGGTAGGTATTCTAGTGTTCCGTCGGATTAAGACTATCATTTCTTTTTGTGCTGTTTCGAAACCAAGTGATAAAGGACTGACATCAAACAACAACAAATCTTGAAGGCTCTTATCATTGTTACCACTTAGCTTTGCAGCCATAACTGCTGCACCATATGCAACAGCCTCGTCAGGATGCACACTTTTGCATAGTTCCTTCCCATCAAAAAATTCCTTCAACATTTGTTGGACCTTAGGTATCCTAGTAGAGCCACCGACCAAAACAACTTCGGCTACACTTGATTTCTCAATTTTTGCATCGTTTAAACAATTCTCTACAATCTGAATACATTTACTAAATGAATCCATGTTGAGCTCTTCGAACTTTGCTCGAGTAAATTTCATGGAAAAATCAATCCCCTCATGCAAGTAGTCTAACTCGATTGACGTTTGGGTAGTACTTGAGAGAATTCTTTTTACATTCTCACAAGCCACTCTCAACCTCGCCAATGCTTTTGGGTTCTTTGTCATGTCCTTTTTCCATTTTCTCTTGAATTCAAGAACACAATGATCCATCATGCAGTTATCAAAATCTTCACCTCCCAAATGAGTGTCGCCACCAACTGCTTTGACGTCAAAGGTACCATCTTTTGCAATGGCCAAGACAGAAACATCAAAAGTACCACCCCCTAAATCAAAGACCAACACATTTAAGTTTTGTTGAATATCAGGCTTATTGCCTAGACCATAAACAATTGCAGCTGCTGTAGGCTCGTTGATGATGCGCATGACATTTAATCCTGCCATGGTCCCTGCATCTTTTGTTGCTTGACGTTGTGAATTGTTAAAATAAGCAGGGACGGTGACCACTGCATCTTTTACAACTTTTCCAAGGTACGCCTCAGCGATTTCTTTCATGTTTCGAAGAATCATTGACGAAATTTCTTCAGCAAAAAAATTCTTCTTCTTCTTACCTTTGTAGGAAACAACAACATTTGGTTTGTCTGTTGACTCTTTTTTGACCTCAAAAGGCCATAACTTCATGTCAGCCTGAACTTGAGAGTCACTGAATCTTCTTCCAATTAACCTCTTAGCATCTGAGGTCCAAGTCAAAACAAAATTCTATCAACAGATAGCAACAACTTTAGATTATGTTAAAAGGCCAAATAATATGCAAAGTGATCACTTAAACTAGTGGTTAAGTATGGAAATAATTAACTCTTGAATCTAGTTAACAAAACTAGCTAAAAGCATGTCGTACAACCAGCAAAATGAACGCACTGACCAAATATGGTGTTGGCAGGATTTATGGCCAGTTGGTTCAGTTGGGATTGTAATCTAGAAATCGCGGTCAAACATAAAAGTCAAATGCAAAATTCAACCCATAAGTCGAAGGCTGCGATTAGGAAGTTTATTTTTTATGTTCTTTATCCATTAAAAGCTAGCTAGGTAACTGTATTCTTTGGGTATAAATACCCTAACATGTACGACATTTGTTTGTGTGTAACATGTTGGGATTGTAAAAAATATCACAAGTCAAATACAAAAGTCAACCCATAAAGTTAAAGGTGGCAGTTAGGAAGTTATTTCTGTCATTTAACTGCTGAAAGTTAATTAATTAACTGTATTATTGCTGTGTATAAATACCCTAACATGTATGAAATTTGTGTGTGTAATCTGTTGGGATTGTATTCAAGAAATCGCAAGCCAAACCGCCAAACATAAAAGTCAAATACAGAAGTCACCCCAAAAGTTAAAGGTGGCAGTTCATAAGTTATTTATATTATTGAACTGCTAAAACTTAGTTAATCAACTGTAATCCTGTTATATTTGTTCATCCTATATTCAATCCCAAATAGTTCAATTTGATCCGAATTATTCAAACCAATATTTGATCACTTAAACCATAATTATGGAAATAATTAACTCTAGAATCTACTTAACAAAACTAAAAACATGCTACATAAACATTCATAATAAATACACTAACCAAAAATGGTGTTGGTGGGATTCATGGTCATTTGGTTCTTGGCGGCATCACCAACGAGGCGTTCTTCATCAACAAAAGCAACAATAGACGGTGTAGTTCGGTTTCCTTGTTCGTTGGGTATGATTTCAACTCGACCATGTCTCCAAACAGCTACGCATGAGTACGTTGTTCCAAGATCAATGCCAATCGCGGGTGCTTCTGTTTTTCTTGCCTCCATTAAATTCAATTGTCAACTTAATCCAGGAGTCCTTATGCGTAATTTATGGTTTATATTGAGTTGTCACTTTCAACTTGATAATAATTAAACTAATATTTAATTGAAAATATGAATGAATGCTTCTAATCTGATAGAAAGTCAGCTCTAAAGGAAGTTTCATAGAAGTTGTACAGGGACATGTACTATTAAAATTGCAATAATAAAACATACATTCTGGCCAAAAGGGCAAATGTGTCACATTTGATCATTAAAAGTTACCTTTTGATGACGTTAAATCAAAGTGTGACTGGTTATGGGAAAACATGGTTGTACTAAATCAACATATTCATAATCAAGTAAAAGGTTAAATTTGCACCGTGATTTAAAGCATTATGTATATTATCATTACAAATTTTGCTATAGATTGTAGTTAGTTTGCAATTTGAAAAATCAACCACCTTTGTTTCTCTATCTTTATTGAGTTTGATATATTTGTGACAGTTTTGGGACTTTGATGACTGCAACATTGGAGTAGTGGAACAAAATAACAGCATACATAACTGGAACTGTTAGAGAGATGAGCCTGATAATTGGCATTTCCGCCACATTTTTGTACCCTTTTATGGAGGCTCGAATCACAACCATTCGAACCAGACTTTGGTCAATCTGGTCACAGGTATGATGAACACGCGATCATTACATACAAGAGAAATACAGTAATTCACAGAGTGAACAAAACAATTGAGATATATAATGAAATTACTTATGTTCACTTTATGTACACAGCTTATTAATTTTACATAATCTCAAAGTTTAAACATTATAATTTCAATACTCGATTAGGGCTTGCAAACAGACTCTAAGAATATCTTTTTGCTCTGAAGTTTTTGAACAGGTGCATCTTTATTTTTCTCCAGCCACTTCGTTGTGTCAGCAATGGCTTTATCCATTATCTTCAAGCTCTCTGGTTTCTCCATCTTATTGATATTGTATTCTTTGATCCTATTCTTCATTTGGTATAAACAGTTATCCAATTCATTATAAGCTCCCATTCTTTTCTTGTATTCTTCATCCTCAAGTTTGTACTTCTCACCATCTTTTACCATCTTTTCAATCTTTTCCTTGGAGAGTCTCCTATTTTTGTTGCTAATTACAAGCTTCTCCTTCTTACCGGTGGACAATATCTCTATGGTGCCGGTAAGGATACCGTCGACATCTAATTCTATAGTGGCTCTAACTTTTTCATCTCCTTTGGGAGCAGGTGGTATTCCATAAATGCATAGATTCCCTATCAACTCATTATCTTTAGCTTTGGCTCTTTCACCTTGATACACATTCAGATACGAAGATTTTTGGTTGTCTACATCCGTATTAAAGATTTTTGACGCTTTTGTGGGTATTCTAGTGTTTCGTGGGATTATAACACTCATATCTTTTCGTGCTGTCTCGACACCAAGTGACAAAGGAGTGACCTCTGACAACAACAGATCTCGAAGACTCTTATCACTATTAGGACTTAGCTTTGCAGCCATAACAGCTGCACCATATGCAACAGCCTCGTCAGGATGCACACTCTTGCATAGCTCCTTCCCGTCGAAAAACTCCTGCAACATTTGTTGGACCTTAGGTATCCTAGTAGAGCCACCGACCAGAATAACTTCAGCCACACTAGATTTTTCAATATTTGCATCCTTTAAACAGTCCCCCACAATCTGAATACATTTTGTAAATGAATCCATGTTCAGCTCTTCAAACTTTGCTCGAGTAAATTTCATGGAAAAATCAATCCCCTCATGCAAGTAATCTAAATCAATTGACGTTTGAGTAGTGCTTGAAATAATTCTTTTTGCATTCTCACATGCAACTCTTAACCTTGCCAACGCTTTTGGGTTCTTTGTCATGTCCTTTTTCCATTTTCTCTTGAACTCCCTAACACAATGATCAACCATGCAGTTGTCAAAATCTTCACCTCCCAAATGAGTGTCGCCACCAACTGCTTTCACGTCAAAGGTCCCATCTTTCGCAATGGCCATGATAGAAACATCAAAAGTGCCACCCCCCAAATCAAACACCAGGACATTTGTCTTTTGAGAAATATCAGGCCTATTTCCTAGACCATAGGCAATTGCAGCTGCTGTAGGCTCGTTGATGATTCGCAAAACATTTAATCCTGCAATGGTTCCTGCATCTTTTGTTGCTTGACGTTGTGCATCATTAAAATAAGCAGGGATGGTAACCACTGCATCTTTCACAACTTTTCCAAGGTATGCCTCGGCGATTACTTTCATGTTTCGAAGAATCACAGATGAAATTTCTTCGGCCGAAAATTCCTTCTTTTTACCTTTGTAGGAAACAACAATCTTTGGTTGGCCCACTGACCCTTTTATGACCTTAAAAGGCCATAACTTCATGTCAGCCTGAACTTGAGAGTCATTGAATCTTCTTCCAATTAACCTCTTAGCATCTGAGTTTTAAGTCAAAACACAACTCTATAAACAAATAGTTCAATTGATCACTTAAACTAGTACTTAGGTATGAAAATAATCAACTCAATCTCAAATCTACTTACTAAAACTTAAAAGCATGCTATTAAATTAAACTAAAAAAATGAATACACCTACCAAAAATGGTGTTGGCAGGATTCATGGCCACTTGGTTCTTGGCACCATCACCAACGAGGCGTTCTTCATCGGTAAAAGCAACAATAGACGGTGAAGTTCTATTGCCTTGTTCGTTTGGTATGATTTCAACTCGATCATGCCTCCAAACAGCTACGCATGAGTATGTTGTTCCGAGGTCAATGCCAATCGCCGGTGCTTCTATTCTTCTTGCCTCCATTACATTCAATTGTCAAATTAATCCAAGAGTCCTTTGCGCCATTTTGTGGTTAATTACTGGGTTGTCGCTTTCAACTTGATAAAAAGTTAAAAATTAATACTGAAAATATGAATGATTCAACGCTCCAAATGTGAAAGAGTCAACTCGTACAGGTATGTGGAAGGTTGCTTTGTGTGTTTCTATCCTTGGATTGGTTGATTCCTTGATGGAAATTTTGAGGATTATTTTTGTGTACTTTCGAGGAAGCTTCATGGAAGTTAGACAGAGACGTGCAATAAAATTGCAATAATATTGTATTAATTATATGGGATACATTTGCTATCTAAAAGACAGAGGAATAATCAAATAGAAAAAAGATTTTGCCTAAAAACATTATAAACAAATCTTTCTCATCGATTTGTTTAAGGTAAAAATAAAGGAAACGACATCATATAAAACTCATTTGTTGACTGTTTAGAACTTTTCTCCATTTCCTTTAAAAATTAATAACTTTTTCATACGATATTATTTTTTTTAATATCGCACCATAAAAACAAGCGTTTTTTTTCTTTAATTTGAGTACCATTGTAATATACTTTTTTTAAACTTAAAAAAATATAGTACCCTGATATAGTACAAAAAATCTAGTATATAAAAAAATTATATATACAAGTACTATATTATCAAAACAAGTACATATACATGTATTGTATTATCAAAAAACAAGTAGTTTCAAAACAAATAAATATACATGAACTGTATTTTTAAAACAGCTAGATGTATTTTCAAAACAACTAGATACACATGTACTGTATTATCAAAACAACTAGATATACATATATTGTAATATATTTTTTTTCCTTTGCCATCTTAAAAAAAAATAGATTTTTTGTACTAAATTATTTTGTACTATATTCTTTTTGTACTAGATTTTTTTTTAATTTAAAAAGGATATCGCTATGATACTCAAATTAAAGAGAAAAAAAATGTTTGTTTTTATGGTGCAATTTAAAAAAAAAAATCGTATGAAAAAGTTATGAATGTTTAAAGGAATGTGAGGGAAAATTTAAAAAGTCTAACACCCTTTTTTTTTTTTACTTACATTTGAATTTTCTTGAATATTAACCATTGATTAATCAAATAAAGGGTCAAGATTTGCAAAATAATGTTTTTAAAGGATCTAACCTCTTAAAACATGTATCGGCTGAAAGGGCAAATGTCTCACATTGTAATCATCAAAAGTTACACTCTTTTTCATGACTTTTAATCGGTTTGATCAAAGTGATAGGTTATGGGTAAGTATGATTATACAAAATCAACACTTTCATAATCAAGTAAACGGTCAAATTTGCGCTGTGTTTTAAAGCATTGTATATGTTATCATTACAAATTTTGCAAAACTGTAGTTAGTTTGCAGTTTTAAAACATTAATCACCTTTGTTTTCCTAGCTTTATTCAGTTTGACATATTTGAGACAGTTTTGGGACTTTGATGACTGCAACAATGGAGTGGAACAAAATACCAGCATACATAACTGGAACTGGTAGAGGTATGAGCGCGGAAATTGGCATTTCCGCCACATTGTACCCTTTTATGGAGGCTCGAATCACAACCATTTCGAACCTAATCGGTACTTACACGCTATGAGATATTAATTATAATAAAAATGCACTAACTCTCAAAATATACTACTTTAATTGGTTTTTTATATTTTTATAGGTTACAGATAAACTAGCTAAAAAAAATGCAATTAAGTTATATATGAGATAACGAGATGATATTGATCGATGGGTCAAAACCTCAAACCTATTTTATGCAATACTATTTTTACATTTCTTGATGTGAATTAGAAGGAAAGAACTAAAAAATAAAAAGAATTAGAAATTTACATCTTGAATTTGTTTTGGTGGGTGTAAATTGCTTGCGTAAATGGAAGTTGAGAACAAATGGGCTCAATTTTAATTAATCATTGTTAGTTGCATTTTCATACATCTTTTTATAATGTTTTAACACTCAATTTTCACTACAGTGTATGTATTTTTTCTTATTTATATCATATTATTTTGCATAGCACAAGTTTTTGTGAAGTGGAGTCTACTTTAGACTGTTTTTATTATTTTTGTAGGTACGTAGCAACTACTAAAGATCATAGTGATTTTGAAGAGCATTAACGGGTCATGGAAGATAAAAGTTTAATTGTTCGAGATTGAAGAAAGTTTGAACACAACTTTAAAGCGGCCATTTTTAAGCTATTTAAATTACCGTGTTTAGTTTTCGGTTATAAGGAATTGGATTAATATTTATGGGAGTCTTGGATCTGAAAAACATTGGGCCAGAGAATCAGAGATAAATCACATGGACATGTGTGGGCTTTTGTTGGACTACCGATCAATCACGATGTAATAATAAATAAAGGGTTAGGCTAAATATACCCCCTTTCCTTATTTGTCATACCCCACCCCTGAAAAACTCACTTTAAAACTTGTCATATTTTCCCTTTATAATTTTTTTTTTCAAAAAAGGTTTATAAACACTTGTTATAAAGTATGCAGATGTTTTTTGTGTTTCTACGAAATTAATTTTTGCAATTTGGAATTTGGAAAAAGCTGTTCGATCATTAAGCATATTACCAAAAAATAAGCAAATGATTTCTTTTGAAAAACGTTTGAAGAAAAAAAAAACTTTTATAAAGGTACTTATAAAAATAGTGTTTTTTTAACGGCAACGGAGGCTTACCCGTTTAAGATGAACAATTAATACAACGACTCTAAGAGAACACATCAGCTACTCATACTATCCGACTTGCCATCGAGCTTTGTCGCTAAGCGAGATACTCATAAACTCGGTCTGACACTTCGATAACATCTTTAATATTTTCTAATCACAACCGTCTATACTCGAAACAAGATTCAAGCACTCGAAGAAACAGTTTTAAAAAAGATAATTTTTTTACATAAAGTTTTTTAAGTTACAAAGAACTTTAGTTTGTTGATAAATTTTTTTTAAATAAAACCTTTTGATAAAGGAATTGAAATAGTTAAAAAAAAATAATTCAAAAAACGTATTTTAACTTAAAAAACTTTTTTTCTCTAGAAAGTTGTATTTCATTTATTTAATCGACTAATACTATTATTAATAATAATCGAAAGGCAATAAAAGTACAAAATAAAAAAATAAGTTGAGTTTTGTATTAAGGTTAAAGGTTGAAGGTTAGAATAGTTATATGTTATAACGTAAAGGAGGGGGTAAATCAGTAAAAATACTAGGAAGGAGGTACGTTTAGCACAACCCAATAATAAAACGAAAGAAATGAAAACAAAAAGGGGGATCCATCTCTGACTGCTTTTGGGGGAATTCAACGTAAGAGGAGGCAAAGAAAATTGGATTTCTTTTGTTTTTGATTCGAAGAACAATTAATTGGTTTCTTTCGTGAGTTTAATTTTATGAAATTTTTTAGTTGATCATATTGATTTAGCCATCATGTCTAGCTAAACAATCTTGATTGTGACACTAGGGTTTATTTTTCTTGATTCAAACACTTAAGTGAAACATTTATGAGATCTAGTTTGATTGGTGTGTTTGTGTTGATTCTTGATCTTAAATCCGAATCTTTTTCGGATTAAATATTGGATTGTTAATAAACCTGATGAACTTATTAACTTTTCTAATGAATTTCATTAATAATAGGAACAAATAACGAATTGCGTTTGTCTATGAATTCAACCTCATTATAGAATCACACAATTTAGTTAAATACACCGAACAGCGTGTGTGTTTAGTTATAATCGATACTTTCATCGTTGCAACCTGCACACTAAGATCCGAACGGCGTGAGCTTGGAGTAGCTTTTTGCTCTAAAGCTATTGAACAGGTGCAACTTTATTTTTCTCCAGCCATTTGTTGTGTCAGCAATGGCTTTCTCCATTATCTTCAAGCTCCGTGGTTTCACCATCTTCTTGATATTGTATTCTATAATCTTGTTCTTCATTTGGTATAAGCAATCCTCCAATTCTTGGTATGCATCCGTTCTTTTCTTGTATTCTTCATCCTCAAGTTTGTACTTCTCACCATCTTTTACCATCTTTTCGGTCTCTTCCTTGGAGAGTCTCCCATATTTGTTGCTAATTACCAGCTTCTCCGTCTTACCAGTAGAAAATATCTCCACAGTGACCGTAAGGATACCGTCGGCATCTATTTCCAAAGTCTCAAAAACCTTTTCAACTCCTTTGGGGGCAGATGGTAATCCGTAAATACTAAAATTACCTATCAAATGATTATCTATAGCTCTGGATCTTTCACCCTGATACACATTGACACAACAGATGTTTGGTTGTCTACATGCGTATGAAAGATTTTAGATGCTTTTGTAGGTATTGTAGTGTTTTGTGGGATTATAACTCTCACGTCCTTTTGTGCAGTCTCAATACCAAGTGTTAAAGGAGTGACCTCTGACAACAACAAATCTTGAAGACTCTTATCATTGTTACCGCTTAGCTTTGCAGCCATAACAGCTGCACCATATGCAAAAGCCTCGTCAGGATGCACACTCTTGCATAGCTCCTTCTCGTCAAAAAATTCCTGCAGCATTTGTTGGACCTTAGGTATCCTAGTAGAGCCACCGACCAGAATAACTTCAGGCTAGATTTTTCAATGTTTGCATCCTTTAAACAGTCCCCCACAATCTGAATTCATTTGGTAAATGAATCCATGTTCAACTCATCAAACTTTGCTCGGGTAAATTTCATGGAAAAATCCATCCCTTACGCAAGTAATCTAAATCGATTGACGTTTGAGTAGTGCTAGAGAGAATTCTTTTTGCATTCTCACAAGCAACTCTCAGCCTTGCCAATGCTTTTGGGTTCTTTCTCATGTCCTTTTTCCATTTTTTCTTGAATTCGAGAACACAGTGATCCACCATACAGTTATCAAAATCTTTACCTCCCTCCCAAATGAGTGCCACCACCAACTGCTTTCACGTCAAATATACCATCTTTTCCAATAGCCAAGATAGAAACATCAAAAGTGCCACCTCCAAATCAAAGACGTGCACATTCATCTTCTGATTAATATTAGGCATATTACCTAGACCATCTTCTGATTTTGTATAGTGTACATATATCTTGAATTCCCTAACACCTTGTTCACTTTGAGAAGTTGACCGCGTTCTTTCATCACGTTTGGGTCTATGGGTGTTTGATCTATCATTTATTCAATAATGCAGTTGATAAGAAAACACAAAATCCGTAAAAAAAAAAATAACTCCATATTTGTTTTATAATGTTTGATTCGATTATGAAATCAGAGGATAAATTTGATAGAGCTGTTGTTGGAGGCGTTCAAAACTCAGTTCAGTCTTACTACTTAATGTGGTCTAGGTAGAAACCTCGCATTCTCCCTTATTCAATTTTTACCAATTGTAATATTATCACCCATTTAAATAAAGGTAAATCAAGAATAAATTTGTTGGCTTCTTGTTAAAAAATAAATTATTAGTAGGTAAAAACTTTAAGGTTATAGGTAAAAGTAATAAATGTTGTATTTAATATGGTAAGAGGAAAAATTATCTGCTGAAACTAGAATTAAGAACCTTCGGCTTTCTGGAAAAGGATAAGCCTACGGCTAGCTAGCTTAGTACATGGCTTGCAAATATGGCTAAGCTAGAAGCCAAAGAGACATGGACGGTTGGATTTGTTAGGCTAAGCTTGTGGTTTGCGTGATTTAGCCTAGGGTTTGCACCGCCAGCTAAACGAAGGCTATTAGCTTCGACGAAGTATACGTGTCTATTCGTGAAAGGTAAACAAGTGAGACCAAATGTGGAACCAGGTAGTTGGAGTGGTTTTCTGCGTGCAAAAACCGTACGCTAAAAAGTGATAGCTTAGCCTGCGAAGTGGGTACGTGTCAAACTGTAATTGGAGTTGACTATGAATTCGTAGGATTAATAGCCATGTCTATTTTGATTAAAAGCGTTGTCAAAATGTCTATTTATGTAATTTACTCATTTGAAAACACCTTTTTCACTTTGAGAAGTTGATCGTGTTTTGTTTCAACAAAATGTGTAAATCGTTAGTGACAATTCTTCTTAAAAGAAGGTCCTGAGCTTAATTTAATGTAATTTAAGACTAGTATAAATTTGCTGTTAAAATAAAAGTATAAGTCACTAGTGACATCGGGTTTTTTTTCCAGCATTGTAATAATATTCCAGCTTAGAACCACGAGATGTTAAATACGCTACGAAAATGGGCAATAACACAACAATAATTACTATACATTCATTAAAGATACGAAAGGTCATGAGAACAAGCATAGAATTCGAACAGCAGTCCAGCACCAATAATTACATTCATTATATTATTTTCTTTACCAGTCTTCTACGTATAAGAGAAAAACACAACAAAACATTTTTTAGCACTAAAGGATTTCGCGTGCTAGCCACCGGTAGCTGGACGATGTATCAAAGGTCAATTCCTTGATCTCTGTGAGACCGCACCCCCAGATAATCGGAACCGGATAAAATCCGTAAACTTTCTCTCATCCTCACGTCAAAACATTGAGATAAATATAAAGAAATTACTTTTATATATTCACTTTTGTAATATGTAGACAACTTTTTAATTTACATGATCCCAAAGTTTAAACACCATAATTTCAATACTCGATTAGGGCTTGCAAAGAGACTCTATAAATAATTTTTTGCTTTGAAGCTTATGAACTGGTGACTCTTTATTTTTCTCCAGCCACTTGGTTGTATCAGCAATGGCATTCTCCATTTTCTTCAAGCTCCTTGGTTTCACCATCTTCTTGATATTGTATTCTTTGATTTTATTCTTCATTTGGTATAAGCAATCATGTAGTTCATTATATGCAACAATTCTTTTCTTGTATTCTTGATCCTCAAGTTTGTACTTCTCACCATCTTTAACCATCTTTTCAATCTCTTCCTTGGAGAGTCTCCCGTTTATGTTGCTAATTACAAGCTTCTCCTTCTTACCGGTGGACACTATCTCAGCATTGAGTGTAAGAATACCGTCAGCATCTATTTCTAAAGTTCCCTTAACTTTTTCAACTCTTTTTAGGGCAGATGGTATTCCATCAATATTGAGATAACCTATAAAATGATTATCTGTAGACCTCTTTCACCCTGATACACATTGACACACATAGATATTTGGTTGTCTGTAGCCATTTGAAAGATTGCTAATGCTTTTGTAGGTATTCTTGTGTTCCGTGGGAATATAACTTTCATTTGTTTTCCAACTGTCTCGACATCAAGTGACAAAGGAGTGACCTCTGACAACAACAAATCTTGAAGACTCTTATCATTGTTACCACTTAGCTTTGCAGCCATAACAGCTGCACCATATGCAACAGCCTCGTCAGGATGCACGCTCTTGCATAGCTCCTTCCCTTCAAAAAATTCCTGCAACATTTGTTGGACCTTAGGTATCCTAGTAAAGCCACCAGAATAACTTCAGCGACACTAGATTTTTCAATTATTGCATCATTTAAACAGTTCTCTACAATGTGAATACATTTACTAAATGAATCCATGTTGAGCTCTTCAAACTTAGCTCGAGTAAATTTCATGGAAAAATCAATCCCCTCATGCAAGTAGTCTAACTCAATTGACGTTTGGGTAGTACTTGAGAGAATTCTTTTTGCATTCTCACAAGCAACTCTCAGCCTCGCCAATGCTTTTGGGTTCTTTGTCATGTCCTTTTTCCATTTTCTCTTGAATTCAAGAACACAATGATCCACCATGCAGTTATCAAAATCTTCACCTCCCAAATGAGTGTCACCACCAACTGCTTTCACTTCAAAGGTACCATCTTTTATAATTGCCAAGATTGAAACATCAAAAGTACCACCCCCCAAGTCAAAGACCAACACATTTATCTTTTGAGGAATATCAGGCTTATTGCCTAGACCATAAGCAATTGCAGCTGCCGTAGGCTCATTGATGATCCGTAAGACTTTTAATCCTGCAATGGTTCCTGCATCTTTTGTTGCTTGACGTTGTGAATCATTAAAATAAGCAGGGATGGTAACTACTGCATCTTTGACATCTTTTCCAAGGTAGGCCTCAGCAATTTCTTTCATGTTTCGAAGAATCATTGAAGATATTTCCTCGGCCAAAAATTCTTTCTTTATACCTTTGTAGATAACAACAATCTTCGGTTTGTCGGCGGACCCTTTTTTGACCTCAAAAGGCCATAACTTCATGTCATCCTGAACTTCAGAGTCATTGTATCTTCTTCCAATCAACCGCTTAGCATCTAAGGTCCGAGTCAAAACAAAACTTTCATCAAGAAATAGTAAAAATTTCATATATGTTAAAAGGCCAAATAATGTGCAAATAAAAATCTAGCTCAAACTTATCACTATACTTAGTTATGGAAATAATTAACTCGATCTTGAATCTACTTAACAAAATTAACAGCATGCCATGTATATTAAACTTGAAAAAATGAATACACGGACCAAAAATGGTGTTGGCAGGATTCATAGCCACTTGGTTCTTGGTGCCATCACCAACGAGGCGTTCTTCGTCAGCAAAAGCAACAATAGACGGTGTAGTTCTGTTGCCTTGTTCGTTGGGTATGATTTCTGTTGGGATATAACACGCACACACAAACACACCAAAGCAGTAAACGACACAAGGGTTTAACGTGGTTCGGTCTAAACTGACCTACGTCCACGGGGGTAACTAGGATATTCTTATTAGGTGCTCAAAAAATGTATTACAAGTATATGATCATATATATAGGGACAAATCTAGGTTAAACACATAACGGGCCGGGCTTATGCCTAATGGACCTAACTGCCCCAAAAGGCCTACGAACCCAACACGTGCCCCCTTGACCCCATCTTTTCGGATATTTTTTTATGTATGTTATTTATAATCCGTGTATCTGTTGTTATAGGTGGTCCCTGGTTGGTTGATGATGGTGCGACGTATCCTGGTTTGAAATGAGGTGATGCCTATGGATTCACAGCCCTGTGGTAACGATGGGGAGAAAGTACACCTCAAAATGAAGTCACCGGTTCAAACCTAACTGGTGAAGATGGTTTACGGATTTCATTCGTTTCCTGCTTATTTGAGGTTTAAGCAGCTGGAACAAGCATAAGAAGAAGCACTTGCCTAACTATGACGCCATTCAAATAAAAATTATTCATAAACAACTTATTTGTTCTAGTTAGATCTTTTCGTATATTTAGCATCAGCTATATGCTACACAAATAGGATCCATGGTCCAGAAATTGTTATAGGTATTATTTCATATGAAAACTTCTTTATTAAAGGACCTACTATGGACCAAAACGGGAAACCATATGAGTTGATAGCTAGATAGAGATGCCAATTGATCAATCACGTTATCAACAATCAATATGCAACTTACTTAGAGGTCATTAAATCACCCGCTCTTAATTTGGCACAAATCCACCACCATACAAGTGGTGCTTATTCATACAAGTAACTTTGACTTTAATTTGAATCGTTTAATAATGACAACGGTAAAAAGTAAGAAATTGTTGAAAGAGATGTGTTATTACTTTTAAAGTTTTAATAACTTAACTAAGCAAACTCATCGTACTCAGTATATCCCACTTAAAAGTAAGGTATGAGAATAGTAGATGTAGACGGTCTTACCACTACCCCGTAAGTAACCACACTTTTATAGGTTGTTAATTTTAATAACTTAAGTGATTTTAATTTTTTGAATAACTATTTTTTAATCCGTCTTTGGCAAGGTTTTAACCCTTGACCTACTTATCTTCAGTGACAGAGCTTGAAAAAAATAAGATGGAGACCGAAAATTTTTAGGTAAAATTTTATGAGAGGCCGGTCTATATATATAAAAAAATTCCGGTAAAAAGTTACGAATTCTACATTACTGGCAAAAAATTAGTAGAGGCCCAGGCACAACTAAGAACCGCCCCTGCTTATATTGAACACTTACTTTTTTTTGAAAAACACTTGTATTGAACACTTAATTACTCGTTTTCATGTCTCTAGGTATCATCTCGTTATCTATATACTTATATGTTGAAACAAGTATATGTTGAATATCCTATTTGGTCCTTGTTTGCACTGCGCCTTATGGGCCAGTGTATGACGATTCGGGCACGTGTATGGATACCATGGACTCAACGTCTTGACATGGTATGGACTTGACCTGGGATCATATCTCTTTACTGTATAATCTCTACTTTTAGTTCAATTTTTTTTACAAAACCAAATTTAAAATATACAATATAGAATAGTACTTTAATTATATGAATATATGTTACATGATTAGTAGTTTTTTTAACAACAAATTTATCATACTTCTATCATGAAAAATTTATCATACTTCTACCGTGAAGCTACCCAAATTAAGCTCATTTAAGACTATGTGTAGTGGACAAGTGAGAGGTGGGCGTGATCTAGGTGGCACTGATGTAGCTCCAGTCGTGCCCAGAAACACCACTCCGATGGGACGCGAGGAGGGACGTGGGGCGCTGCTGTGTGGGTGGTTGTGGGCGTGGGGAGGTAGTCTGCGCATATGGTGACGTGGAGGTGGGGGGCGTGTGTATAACACCGCGTCTAACCCAAGTTTGAATATGCGACTTCACATCCGAGAGAGTAAAGTGTCATGTTTCATTGAATGATGATGTCCAAACTTTTTTTCTTTTAAATTTGGTTTGCATATTATTTTACCATTTTTGGGAATGCCTTTTTATTAAATGACACTTGCCCTGTTGCCCAAAAAGTCTTAGGAGCTGATAATTAACCCAATCTTATCACAAACTATCCATGCAGCCAGACTAAAATTTTGATGCAACTAGATGAGCTCAAACTGAACATGCATTTATAACGAATAAAACAATATTTTACTTTATTACTATTTTGATATATTTCTAGCCAGATTTTTTTAATCATATATACAATTTAACTGTGTATCATCGTTTTTTGAATATATCATTAACTTTTGTTTAAGTTAACACATGTCACACCCTGGCCGGCGGCGGAAACACCGGCCGTGACCTCATGATTGTTCAATAGCTCAATGGTTACTAATAAT
>WOUH02000002.1:2661955-2673853 GCA_009936405.2 Stevia rebaudiana
TACAAATGGCGTATTGCCGGAATAAGTACAGTCAAAGGTTGAAAGTTACCTGGTCAACTGCCGGAAAACGGCTAGTTGTTACAGTTCAAATTCTATTAATGACATATATAGTGTAGATTTAAGAGTATGTTAGATAGTTGCGTGAGCTTTTTGTACAAAAAAATAAAAAAATAAAACTAATATGCGACTGACGTTTCTGAATTTCAAGTGAAAGTGTTGTTGTGGCGCTTGTTTACAAATCGAAATCAGACTTTGATTTCCTTCACGGGTTTGATTAACAAGAGTCTCAGTAGTACCATGTTCTTTCCTTGTGATCGGAACATTTGAATTTGATTTTTTGATTAAACTGATGTTCAATTATGACGTTCCTGGCTCTTATTCCTTGATTTCACCTATAAAAATCGTTTCCTTCTTAAATCCAATTTTCGTGTTTTAAATTTGTTGCAAATTCATTTCAAAAAACAGGGACGAATTTTGACTTCAAATTTCTTCACAGATTTCCTTTATCTATAAGCTCTGATTCCAATTGTAGTTTACGGATGATGTGAATATGAACAAGTGAAAGATAGTATGCAGTGAATAAAGAATATGCGAAATACACTATAGACACCACAATGAATTACATCTTTCATCCAACGTTTACAAATGATCATTTGGGGCTATTTATAGGTACAAGATTGACGGTTAACTACCAACCGACTTGGTTGTTTAATAACTAACTTCAAAGCCGCCATAACAAACGTCTTAACTACCACTAACTCTTATTATACAAATTATGTCACGCTAACTTAAAATGTATCTAGATTAGTATTTCAAACATTGCTCACACGTGTGGTGTGACAATTTCAAACAGTTCATGATGATTAGAATTCGAAAGTAGTTACATTCATTAAAGATATGAAACTTCCATATATATGATTTTCTTTATCACTCTTCTACATATAAGAGAAACACACTAATTCTAAGAGTGAACAAAACATTTGAGATATATCAAAATAAATTACTTATATTCAATTTTATAATATGTAGACATGGAGTTTATTGTTTTACATAATCCCAAAGTTTAAACACCATAATATCAATACTCGCTACCCAGGGCTTGCAAATAGACTCTAGGAATATCTTTTTGCTCTGAAACTTTTCAACAGTTGCAGCTTTATTTTTCTCCGGCCATTTGGTTGTGTCAGCAATGGCTTTCTCCATTATCTTCAAGCTCTCTGGTTTCACCATCTTCTTAATATTGTATTCTTTGATGTTACTATTCATTCTGTATAAGCAATCATCCAATTCATTATATGCACCTATTCTTTTCTTGTATTCTTGATCCACAAGTTTGTACTTCTTACTATCATTTACCATCTTTTTAATCTCTTCCTTGGAGGGTGTCCTATTTTTATTTCTAATTACAAGTTTCTCCTTCGTACCAGTGGACAATATCTCTACAGTGGCCGTAAGGATTCTGTCGGCATCTATTTCGATAGTGTCCATAACTTTTTCAACTCTTTTGGGAGCAGTAGGTATTCCATAAATACCTAGATTCCCTGTCAAATGATTATCTTCAGCTTTGGCTCTTTCACCTTGATAAATATTCATAAATGCAGATTTTTGGTTGTCTACATCTGTATTAAAGATTTTAGACGCTTTTGTGGGTATTTTAGTGTTCCGTGGGATTATAACACTCATTGTTTTTCGTGCTGTCGCGACACCAAGTGACAAAGGAGTGACCTCTAACAACAATAAATTTTTAAGACTGTTATCACCGTTACAACTTAGCTTTGCAGCCATAACAGCTGCACCATATGCAACGGCTTCATCAGGATGCACGCTCTTGCATAGCTCCTTCCCGTCAAAAAAGTCCTGCAACATTTGTTGGACCTTAGGTATCCTAGTAGAGCCACCAACCATAATAACTTCAGCGACACTAGATTTCTCAATCTTTGCATCATTTAAACAGTCCTCCAAATCTGAATACATTTACTAAATGAATCCATGTTGAGCTCTTAGAATTTTGCTCGAGTAAATTTCATGGGAAAATCAATCCCCTCGTGTAGGTAATCTAACCTGATTGACGTTTGAGTAGTGCTTGAGAGAATTCTTTATGCATTCTCACAAGCAACTCTCAACCTCATCAATGCTTTTGGGTTCTTCAACATGTCCTTTTTCCAATTTCTCTTAAACTCCCTAACACAATGATCCACCATGCGGTTATCAAAATCTTCTCCACCCAAATGAGTGTCACCACCAACAGCTTTCACGTCAAAGGTACCATCTTTTGCAATGGACAAGATAGAAACATCAAAAGTTCCACCCCCTAAATCAAAGACCAACACATTTATCTTTTCAGTAATATTCGGCTTAATGTCTAGATCATAAGCAATTGGAGCTGCTGTAGGCTCGTTGATGATTCGTAAGACGTTTAATCCTGCAATGGTTCCTGCATCTTTTGTTGCTTGGCGTTGTGAATCATTAAAATAAGTAGGGATGGTAACCACTGCATCTTTCACAACTTTTCCAAGGTACGCCTTGGCGATTTCTTTCATGTTTTGAAGAATCATTGATGAAATTTCTTCAGCCGAAAATTTCTTCTTTTTACCCTCGTAGGAAACAACAATCTTCGGTTTGTCGGCTGACCCTTTTATGACCTCAAAAGGCCATAACTTCATGTCAGCCTGAACTTGAGAGTCACTAAATCCTCTTCCAATTAACCTCTTAGCATCTGAGATCCAAGCCAACACAAAACTCTATCAAGAAATAGTAAAAACTTCATATATGTAAAAAGGCCACATAATGTGAAAATAAATATCTAGCTCAACTTATCACTATAGTTAGCTATGAAAATAATTAACTCGATCTTGAATCTACTTATCAAAAGTAACAGCATGCCACATAAACTAGCAAACTAAATTTACTGACCAAATATGGTGTTGGCATGATTCATGGCCACTTGGTTCTTGGCGGCATCACCAACGAGGCGTTCTTCATCAACAAAAGCAACAATAGACGGTGTGGTTCTGTTCCCTTGTTCGTCGGGTATGATTTCAACTCGGCCATGCCTCCAAACCGCTACACATGCGTATGTTGTTCCGAGGTCAATGCCAATCGCAGGTGCTTCTGTTCTTCTTGTCGCCATTACATTCAGTTGTCAACCTACTCCACGAGTGGTAGGTTGTTTCGTGTGTTTCTATCCTTAGATTTGACTGATTCCGTAATGGAAATTTTGAGGCGGGATAATTCTTCATTCAAGTTGGACAAAGACATGTTTTTTTATAACGGCGGACAGAACCATGTAATGACCACTATGATTGCAATAATATTGTATTAATTATTATAGGGTATATCATAAGTATTATTTAAAATGTTTTACATTTTGGAAATATTACCAAGTCTACTTCTTATGTTTATCTTGAGTCGATTAAATCCTTTATTTCTTTTAAGTTTGAGTGTTATATATACATAAAAGAAGTTTTCAGAAGTTATTTTAATAATACTTCGTTAATTAGTTCTTTGTAACTTTAATCCTTTATTTTTAAAGGATAAATTTAAGAGTCTTTACAGATTACCACCGTAATGGTCTGATAAGAGAGTGCAAACAGGGGTGGTTCCAATTTGATTTAAAAACGATCGCTCTAATTTGATTAATACTTTATCAAAATTTTAAATTCGGTTCAGAAGCAATCAAATACTCCTTTGATTGATTCAATTACGCGACTTGAAAATCCAAATCAATCGCGCTGATCACTTTCTTCCAAGAACAGGGGTTTCAGTGTTTCACTGAATTTCAAATTACACTTATGAAACTCAGATTCAATGATCCAACTGATCGAAACTCTTTGTATAATCCAAAAAAAAAAATTAAGCAAACCTTTAATTGAATCTAAAGACAATCGATTTGTGTGGTTTCGTTTTTTAGATCACCTTTACAGACGAAAACAGGGATAACGAAGATATGATCAAAATACTCAATTTATCTCGCCTTAACCAAGATTCCGGATTGGAACGAGGCTCTGATGCCATTATGATGTTCCAGCATCAAAATACAAACAAAAAATTGAGAGAATTCGAGAAATCGTAAAATGGCATTACAAACAAATGAGATTATATAACAACAAATCGGTGGGATTATAACTATCATTTCTATCAAGGAGTGACTACAACAACAAATCTTGAAGAATCTTATCATTGTAACCACCTAGCTTTGCCGCCATAACAGTTGCACCATATGCAACGGCCTCGTCAAGATGCACGCTCTCACATCATTCCTTCCCGTCGAAAAAGTCTCGCAACATTTGCTCAAAATTTAATAATTGTTAGATTAAAGAGCTAAAAGTTTTTTTGTCGTAAATTTTTTAGATTACATATATTTATACGTTTCTTTTATGTTTCTAGGATTTCTGGAAGGTGATCTTGATGTCGTTAGCAGCGATTATCTATAGTGTACTTATATATTGAATTCGGAAACACCTTGTTCACTTTGAGAAGTTGATCGTGTTCTTTCAACAATATGTATAAATCATCACTTGCATACTCTTTTTTCTTACATAATAACAATATTCCAGCTTAGAAGCACCATATGTTATACACGACGAAAATGAGCAAAACTTGCTAAATTTACTACATAATTATGGTCCCAACATTAGGAACCCAAACCAATTTGCAAATATAAATCCCCAAGAAAATTATGTCTCAAAACTACCTATAAGAGAAATACACAACAAAACATTTGAGATATGCAAAATGAGCTGATTAATATTCACTTTTATAATATGTACACAACATATTGTTTTACATAACCCAAAGTTTATACACCATAATTTCAATACTCGATTAGGGCTTGCAAACAGACTCTAGGAATATCTTTTTGCTCTGAAGGTGTTGAAGAGCTCCAACTTGGTTTTTCTCCAACCACTTGGTTGTGTCAGCAATGGCTTTCTCCATTATCTTCAAACTCTCTGGTTGCACCATCTTCTTGACATTGTATTCTTTGATCTTGTTCTTCAATTGGTATATACAATCCTCAAGTTCATGGTACGCATCCAATCTTTTTTTGTATTCTTGATCCTCAAGTTTGTACTTCTCACCATCTTTTATCATCTTTTCAATCTCTTCCTTTGAGAGTCTCCCATTTTTGTTACTAATTACAAGCGTCTCCTTCTTACCCGTGGATACTATCTCAGCGGTGACTGTAAGAATACCGTTAGCATCTATTTGTAAAGTTTCCTTAACTTTTCCCACTCCTTTCGGAGCATTTGGTATTCCATAAATTTTGAGATTTCCTATCAAATGATTATCCGTAGATTTGGCTCTTTCACCCTGATAAACATTGATATTTATAGAATTTTGGTTTTTTGCATCTGTATGAAAGATTTTAGATGCTTGTGTAGGTATTGGAGTGTTTCGTGGGATTATAACATTCATTTCTTTTCCTACTGTCTCGACACCAAGTGACAAAGGAGTGACCTCCGACAACAATAAATCGTGAAGTCTCTTATCATTGTTACCGGTTAGCTTTGCAGCCATAACAGCTGCACCATATGCAACGGCCTCATCAGGATGCACGCTTTTGCAGAGTTCCTTCCCATCAAAATAAACCTGCAACATTTGTTGGACCTTAGGTATCCTAGTGGAGCCACCGACTAGAATAACCTCATCTACACTAGATTTCTCAATTTTTGCATCCTGTAAACAGTTTTCGACAATCTGAATACAACTACAAAATGAATCCATGTTCAGCTCTTCAAATTTTGCTCGTGTAAATTTCATGGAGAAATCAATCCCCTCATGCAAGTAATCCAAATCGATTGACGTTTGAGTTGTGCTTGAGAGAATTCGTTTGGCATTCTCACAAGCAACTCTCAACCTCCCCAATGCTTTTGTATTCTTTGTTAAATCCTTTTTCCATTTTCTCTTAAACTCCCTAACACAGTGATCCACCATGTAATTATCAAAATCCGAACCTCCCAAATGAGTGTCACCACCAACTGCTTTCACGTCAAATGTACCATCTTTTCCAATAGCCAAGATAGAAACATCAAAAGTGCCACCCCCCAAATCAAAGACGAGCACATTCATCTTCTGATTAATATTAGGCATATTACCTAGACCATAAGCAATTGCTGCTGCTGTAGGCTCGTTGATGATACGTAAGACGTTTAATCCTGCAATGGCCCCTGCGTCTTTTGTTGCTTGACGTTGTGAATCGTTAAAATAAGCAGGGATGGTTACCACTGCATCTTTGACAACTTTTCCAAGGTATGCCTCTGCAGTTTCTTTCATGTTCCGGAGAATCATTGATGAGATTTCTTCGGCCGAAAACTTCTTCTTTTTACCTTTATAGGAGACAACAATCTTTGGTTTGTCGGCTGACCCTTTTATAACCTCAAAAGGCCATAACTTCATGTCAGCTTGAACTTGAGACTCACTGAATCTTCTTCCAATCAACCTCTTAGCATCTGAGGTCCAAGTCGAAGCAAAACTATATTAGTAAATAGTTTTATCATAGTAAAATTTCTAAGTCTTAGTTGCATGTTAAAAGGTCATTGAATTTGCAAATAAACATCTAGCTCAAGTCATCTTTTAAACTAGAACTTTGTTATGGAAATAATGAACTCTTGTTTCTAGTTAATAACAAACGGCATGAGGTATAACTTAACTAGCAAAAATAAATACACTTACCAAATATGGTGTTGGCAGGATTCATGGCCACTTGGTTCTTGGCGCCATCACCAACGAGGCGTTCTTCATCAGCAAAAGCAACAATAGACGGTGTAGTTCTGTTTCCTTGTTCGTTGGGTATGATTTCAACTCGACCATGCCTCCAAACCGCTACACATGAGTATGTTGTTCCGAGGTCAATGCCAATCGCCGGTGCATCTGTTTTTCTTGCCGCCATTACATTCAATTGTCAACTTAATCCAGGGGTCCTTGTGCGTAAGTTTATGGTTTATATTGAGTTGTTACTTTCAATTTGATGATCATAAACTAATGTTTTATTAAAAATAAAGATCAACGCTCCAAATGTGAAATAAAGTCAACTCTTACGCGTATGTGGTAGGTTGTTTCGTGTTTTTCATCCTTGCATTGGTTGAAGAATCCTTGATGGAATTTTGTGATAATTATGTGTAGGTTGTACTTTCGAGGAAACTTCATGGAAGTAGGAAAGAGACATGTAATGAAGATCAAAATGCAATAATATTGTATTAGTTATTTAATTCTAAGGTATATCATCTAATATATATTATCTACAATTTGTTTTTTATTTTGAAATTACCAAGAACTTCTTATAACCAGAGTAGACTAAACCTTTTATTTCTTTTCAGTTTAAGTCATACTTAAATAAATGAAAAAAAAAAAAAGGCTCTAGTGATTTTTTACCATGAGTAAATATTAAAGAGAAAAAATTCATCAAATTATGAACAAAAAAGCCTTATTTTGACTTTTGCGAGTGATGATTATATATTTAAATAAAAGTTTATTAATATAAAGTTTAAAGCTTAATAATTTAGAAATATGAAACACAGGGCCGGCTATTACCATGTGCCAGTAGTGCACTCACACAAAGCTTGGTATTTTGGGGGCCCAAATCTTAAAAAAATATTATATATATATTTTTTATAAAAAAATATTTATAAAAACATTTGTAACCACTTTTTGTATGTTTATATAACCCAACTACAAACTCATTAAATGGCCCAATCTATAAATCCAATCCATCAACAAATTTTAATTCTTTTAACCTATGAGGCCCAAAAATCAATTTTAACCCATTATGGCATTATCAATAATCTATTAAATACATTGATCCAATCCACTGATCTAACTAGGAATTCCATACGTTGCCGTGAAACTGGGCTCAAGAACGGCTTACCGCTTACGTGAAACGTCGTAATGTTAGGTATCAAATGATATTAGAGGGTGTCATTTGTAATAATAGGAAAGTATAAGGATCACACTTGTACACTTGTATTAGCTCTATCTCTACTTAACACTATCAGACATATGAAATGGACACTGATCAGTTGAATTGGGTTATACCCTTCTTCTTCTCTGAGTGTTTTTCTTTCATTTTATCGATCTAAAGCATGATTACCATTTCTTTACGTATCACGTCGCCTGATCACGATTCACCGCAGCAGGTAGTTATTAGTAACATTGATTCATTACTTCATTGGCTCGTTGAATATTTTAATTTATTTTTGTATGAATTGTTAGTGTGTGATAGCTTATAAGGTTTCCCGTTTGTAATTTAGTAATTTATTTCGTTCAGTCTCTCCGAAGTCTGATCATGCAAAGTTGTGATAAGCTTGGATTTATTTTATCCGGTAACGTAAAAATAGAAAATTAGATCAACAATTGATAAAATCTCAGGCCGGAGCTATAAAAAAGGTTTTCGAAAGTCCACTTCAAGCTTCTAATGTTATGCTAATGATGATAGACATCATATTGATGCTAAATTGAGAATTTTCTGCATATAAAAGTTTATCCTAATTATCATTCATCCATCCGTAAAAAAGAAATTATACATAAGAGCCCATTTTTTTTACTCGAACAACACACTCGAATCCTTAGAGTCGGCCCAAATGAAATACATAAAGAAAAACTTGAACCCTCATCTTCAAACACTCCCGCACAAACCGAGTGATAGACGTACCGACTTGAACCAAAAATCTAAAACATACACATCCAAAACACTGAAAATCTCAACATCCAAAATTCCTAAAATTTCCCCTGATATATGACAAAACTTGTGAATATGAAAGAAAATTTTCAAGAAGTAGTTAAGTAAATAATAATAGTAAAATATTTTCTACCCAGTCTGAAAAAAGTTCGACTAATTAAACAAAGACAAATAGTAGATATTATGTAAAAGAACCACAGTTAATATTTTATAATACGATACGTTTTAAAAACGTACTTAAATACGTTGGTTAAGTTATATTAATGTAGAAATGACAAACAACGTTCTTTCATATATCCATACGATAATATATATCACACAAATAAAAGCCAAAACAGTTCAAACCAAGCAAAAAATAGCATTCCGCATCCTTAGAAATGTCATAGTTTCAGAACTAAACTAGCCGCATGCAAACAAACTCCAGACATGCCTTTTTATACAGAAGCTCACCAATTGATGCAGTTTCATTGTTCTGGAGCCACAGAGTCATTTCATCAATGGCATTCTCCATTTTCTTCAATCTCTCCATTTTGTAACATATTTTGAACCTTCGGTATCCTAGTCGAGCCACCGACAAGAATAATCTCATCAACCCATGATTTTTCTATTTTAGCATCTTTTAAACAATTGTCCAAAATATCAATGCACTGAGTGAAAAACCTCATGTTTAGCTCTTCAAACTTAGCTCGGGTAAATCTCAATGAAAAATCAATCCCATCATGTAAGCAATCCAAATCAATTGAAGTTTGAGTAGTGCTTGTGAGGACCCGTTTTGCTTTCTCACAAGCAAATCTCAACCTCCCCAATGCTTTTTGGTTCCGTGTCAAGTCCTTATTCCACTTCCTTTTAAACTCCGAAACACAACGATCCACCATGCGGTTATCAAAATCCTCACCTCCAAAATAAGTGTCGCCTGAGACAGCTTTAACCTCAAAAATGCCCCCATTCTCAATAGTTGTTAAGGAGACATCAAAAGTACCTCCTCCCAAATCAAAGATGAGTACATTTATCTTACCAACAATTTCAGACTTATTGTCTAGGCCATAAGCAATTGCAGCTGCAGTTGGTTCATTGATCATGCGAATAACGTTTAAGCCAGCAATAATGCCTGCATCTTTGGTTGCTTGACGTTGTGAATCATTAAAATAAGCGGGGAGAGTTATCACGGAGTTTTTCACAAGTTTTCCAAGATAGGCCTCAGCAATTTCTTTCATCTTTCCTAGAATCATTGACGAAATCTGTTCGGCTGAAAATTGCTTCTCTTGACAACAATCTTCGGAGTGTTGGCAGGCCCTTCGATGACCCTAAAAGGCCACAATTTCATATTTCCTTGCACTTTTGGGTCGCTAAACTTTCGTCCAATCAACCTCTTAGCATCTGAAAATCCGTAATTCAAATTCCAAAGTAAAAAATCAAAATTCCCTAAAAAATCAAAGTAGATGTTTTTTCAATTTTTTCCTAAACTTGAAAATAGTGAAATACTGAAATTACATAATTAAGTAACATAACTACTCAAGTACGTGTATTTAATGTAACCAGCATTGACATGCTTTAACTCAGTTTAAAACAAATCAGGTATATTACACGAATGCTTGTAGTTACTTGTGCTTTTAATTAACTCATGTACTTCAACAAGATCATAAACAAGTCTCTTCTTCATAATGGTTGGTTTTTTTGGGACAATGAGCATATACTAATAAGCAATTCTAAACAAGTTTACTTAAAATCCAAATCCAAGTGAAAGAGTTTCCTAGAGTCTGGTTCAACCATTGTTGACATTTACAAGAATTTGATCAAAACTAAATAATAAAGTAACAAATAAATAACAAGTAGACTAACCAAATATGGTGTTAGCAGGATTCATGGCCACTTGGTTCTTGGCACCATCGCCGATTAAACGTTCACCATCAAGGAAAGCAACAATAGATGGTGTGGTTCTAAAACCTTGCTCATTGGGTATGATTTCAATTCTACCGTGGTTCGAAACAGCCACACAAGAGTACGTGGTTCCGAGATCGATGCTAAATATCTACAGTCATTTTAATCTTTCATATTTATTCATTAAGCTATAAATATTTAATATTTACCGAATACACCCTAGGCTTGTAGTATCTGTCATTTAAAACCATCAAGCATTCATCTTAGCAGCTTCATTATTGCTTATAAGTTATAACTTGACATTCATAATTCATAAAGTTTTAAAAATAGTGTGATGTGTACTTTATAAGTTTATTTTGTATATGTGTTTAGAGATTAGCCTTTTACACAAACTCTATTATATGTTTAGCACATGGTGGTGAAAGAGTGCTACTCTATAGCGGTGTAGGTTCATGTCGTGTTAAGACATGTTAAGTTCCTCTTGAGGCTTTTAGTGGATGTGTTCGTAAAAAGAATTGTATTTAATATGAATTAAAATGAAAATGTCTGGAACAAAAAAGTAAACGACAATTAAAAGTCGTCTCTTGTTAAGATATGTGCATCATATGACATATTTATATCTGATTCTTATATTTATTAATTTTAGAGGTTGGTTGTGTTTCCATGATAAGAGTTTCAAAACTCCTATCAAATAACAAGCTAGATAACTTTCGTTAGTTGAAACTTGAAAGTGTTAGAAATAGTTAGATAATTAAAACAAATCATGTATGTGTCTATGTTAGATGACTATCCATATAAATATAAGGATCAATTAACTAAATGTAATAAAATATAGATTCTGAAACGTAGATATCTAACTAAATTACAAAAAATATTCATTTTTTATAAAATATTTTATATCAACATGGTTCGATTTTTACTAAAAACTGAAAGACTGGTTTTCGGTTTTTATAAACAAACTGTTTTCGGTTTTAAGGGGTACACAGTAACATTACTCCGGTCTCCAAAAAAACCATGAAGCCCAATAACGAGTACATTGTGAAATTCGTCCATGCGGTTTACTGACTTTTGACACTTTCATCCAAAAAAGATTTTCTTTGCCAAATTCGTCCCTGTGATTTGCTGATTTTTGCCAGTTTCATCCAAAAAGTTTTTTTTTTATCTGGATCCTTAAGGTTTATAAAAAATTGTCATTTTCATCCAAAACATTTACTCATCCAATTTTAATGTTAAAATGAGGGATAATTATGACTTTTTCCAATTTCTTTTTGTGACACCTCGCTCCCCGGCCCCCGGTCTCCGACCGGTCCGTGAGCGGGTCATGCCACTGAAACCGCTCTGGATAG
>WOUH02000002.1:2673953-2686901 GCA_009936405.2 Stevia rebaudiana
TGGCATATAGCCGGTTTACACATAGTCAAAGGTCGGAATTTGATCGGTTGACTGCCGGAATTTGGCCAGTCGTTACACTTTTTAATTCTATTTTTAATCCCTAATTCTACCGAAGTATGGTCAATTGCACAAGCAAAACCAAAAGATGAGATATTACAAATGGTCTTTTTCAGGTGCCATTCCTGTCAAATTCCGACCTTGTCTTACTTGTAATCTCATCGTTACGTTAATTTAATCCAACATTTATATGAAATAAATATCATTATTAGTTCTAATATGTATTACGAATCTTTTGAGTGTAAACGAAATATTGATACGAGCAACGATGTGAAAGTTACACTTAAAACGATGCACCGTTCCATAGATCTGAAATCTCAATACCTGTTTAGTAGGTATAACCAATGAGGTTAGATAGAAAATGGAAAATTGTGAACGAAGGTTAAAACGCGCGCGAAACGGAGTTTAAACGAATCGGGAAACTCGAAAACAGCTAACGAGTCGCGCTGGTAAACCTTAAGGGTCCAGATACAAAAAAAAAACTTTTTGATGAAACTGGCAAAAGTCAGAAAACTACAGGGACGAATTTGTCAAAGAAAAACGTTTTTGCATGAAACTGGCAAAATTCAGCAAACCACATGGACGAATTTGACAAAGTTAAACTTTTTTGAATGAAAGTGACAAAAGTCAACAAACCACATAAAACGAATTTAGCAATTAACTCCCCAATAATAATAAATAAATAAAAGAGGTTTCATTTATATGGGCTTCATAGAAAGAACGAATATTAAAGTCCCATATCCATCGGCTAAGAATAACAGGAAACAGGGCCCAAGATAAGAAAGCAAGTTGAAGCCCATTAGATTTCTTTCGCGATAAAAAAAGCCCATGAAATTGTCATAAGAGAAACACATAAAAGTTAAAACCTCGAACAAGGACCCACATGGGCCAATACGAACAATAGCAATATAGCATATGATCATGAGAAATATATTTGGCATCCAAGGAATGCACATCAATCATCAAAAACAATCATTTAAGCCCATTATATAACGATGCCAGTTGATCAAACACTCATTAAGCCACAGAGGATCAAATCAGCATCCATTGTAGCAAGCCGAACCCAACATTCAATACTCAAAAGATAGAATTTTTCAAGGTGAACCTAAAATCTAAATAGATTTTTATGGCGAAGGTAATTCTCGAAACAGTTACCATCACTGAGTTGTGACCAAATATGCGGGTTGCAACATGTCAGGTTCGTATGTTCAAACTTTCATGTTGTATATCTCAACATTTATTTTGGAATGATTTTATCCAAAACTTAAATGTTTGAGCCTTTTTCATCAAAAGATATTTTTTAGAGTATATGGGTCTATGGGATGATAATAAGATATGATACCAAATATAAATAAAACAACAGATAATCTAGTTAGTCAATTTTATTACACATTTAACATCAACTAAATACAGAAATTACAGAGGTAACAAAGTTTTAGTAATTCAAATACAATATTTTGCATATGTATAAGCAAAAAAACAAACAATTCAAAAGACACCCGAAACACATGCTTATGAATCCCAAAGTTTTGCCACCATAGTCGGAGAGTTGCTAGATTAGCGGTGTGCAAGCAAACTCTAATATAACCTTTTTGCGTTGAAGCTCACTAATAGGTGCATCTCGATTGTCCTCGAGCCACTTAGTTGTTTCATCAATGGCGTTTTCCATTTTGCTCAAGCTATCAAGGTGAACTCTCTTGTTGACATTGTATTCTTTGACCTTCTTTTTCATGTTATATATGCAATCCTCTAAAGCATTGTATGCATTGGCTTTCATCTTGTATTCATGGTCCTCATGCTTGTACTTCTCAGCTTCTCTTACCATCTTTTCTATCTCATCCTTGGAGAGCCTTCCCTTTTCGTTAGATATTGTAAGCTTGTTTGACATACCTGTTGATAATATCTTAGATGTAACTGTGAGGATACCATCATGATCTATCTCAAAGCATTTCTCGATTGTTACACATCCTTTGGGTGCGGGTGGTATTCCTGAAACCGTAAACATCCCCAACAAATGGTTATCAGTAGATTTAGTTCTTTCACCTTGATACACCTTGATATCTGTCGAAGATTGGTTATCTTCAGTTGTAAAATAATTTCGGGCTTTCTTTGTAGGTATTTGAGTGTTTCGTGGGACCACAACACTTAGTACTTCTCCTATTACCTCAACACCAAGTGATAAAGGAGTGACATCAACTAACAACAAATCCCTGGCATAATTATCATTGGTACCGCTTAACTTTGCTGCCATAGCAGCTGCACCAAACGCTACAGCCTCATCAGGGTTCACACTCTTACATAGCTCTTTCCACCCAAAGAGTTCCCGTAACATATGTTGGACCTTGGGTATCCTAGTCGAGCCACCAACAAGAATAATCTCGTTAACCCAAGATTTTTCCAGCTTAGCATCTTTTAGACATTTGTCTAAAGTCTCGATGCACTGTTTGAACAAGCTCATGTTGAGCTCCTCAAATTTGGCTCGAGTAAACTTCAAGGAAAAATCAATCCCCTCGTGTAAGCAATCCAATTCTATTGAAGTTTGTGTAGTGCTTGAGAGAATCCTTTTAGCTTTCTCACAAGCAAATCTCAACCTCCCTAATGCTCTTTGGTTCTGAGTTAAGTCCTTTTTCCATTTCCTTCTAAACTCGGAAACACAGTAATCCACCATTTTGTTATCAAAATCCTCACCTCCCAAATGAGTGTCGCCGGAGACAGCTATCACCTCAAAAACGCCCCCTTGCTCGATCGTTGATAAGGAGACATCAAAAGTACCTCCTCCCAAATCAAAGATGAGTACATTTATCTTACCAACAATTTCAGACTTATTGTCTAGGCCATAAGCAATTGCAGCTGCAGTTGGTTCATTGATCATGCGAATAACGTTTAAGCCAGCAATAGTACCTGCATCTTTGGTTGCTTGACGTTGTGAATCGTTAAAATAAGCGGGGACAGTTATCACGGCGTTTTTGACAACTTTTCCAAGGTAAGCCTCAGCAACTTCTTTCATCTTTCCTAAAACCATTGATGAAATTTCTTCCGCTAGAAATTGCTTCTCTTCACCTTTGTAGGAGACCACAATCTTCGGGGTGTTGGCAGACCCTTCTATGACCTTAAAAGGCCACAATTTAATGTTTCCCTGTACTTTAGGATCATTGAACTTTCGTCCAATCAACCTCTTCGCATCTGAAATTATTCACACAATATCAAGCAGGTATCCATATATTCGCGATAATTAATTTCAAAGCTAAGTTTTATTCAAGTGTTACTAGGTAACCCGTGTTATCATGCTTTAGCCCAGATCTTACTAATCACGTATGCTAATTTGATACCTATTATTTTTAATTCAAGTATTTGTTCAAAGTAACCAAAACAAAGTCACCAGTCTACTAGTCTAGTATTTAATTAGTTACTTGTGTCGTTAGTTTTCTTTTCCCCAGAATCACACTAAAACTTTTTTGTTTATGAACTAGAAGCCTTGAGATTCAAAATCCAGTGAATGGTTTCGTGTAATTTATTTTGATTATTATTGACTATTAATTATTATGATTTAATCAAAACAAAATGAAAAGTAGGAAAAATTAGTAGATCGACTAACCAAATACGGTGTTAGCTGCTGGGTTCATGGCCATTTGATTCTTGGCACCATCACCAATGAGACGTTCCGAATCAACAAAAGCAACAATTGATGGCGTGGTTCGGTTGCCTTGTTCGTTTGGTATGATTTCTATGTGACCATGAATCGAAACCGCAACGCAAGAGTACGTTGTTCCAAGATCAATGCCGATCGCTTGAGCTTCGTTTTCTTTTCCCTCCATGGTATCTAACACTCGTTGAAATTTGAGGTTTAATAAAAATTATGAGATGAAATGATCGATAATGCTTCTTCAAACTTATAATGTATTTAAATATTAGAAAATGAAAAAGTAAACTGCTATGAAAAGTCGTCTCCTGTTAAGATATATACATCAATATAAGTGATGTTACTTTAATTGAGTAGAATATATTCTTATTTAGACGTTTTTATTTATTCAGCGGTGGTTGCATCTATGAAAACTGAAAAGGTATGAAAACTTCTATGAAATAACCTGATAACTTCCATAAGCTGAATAATTGAGTAATGAACTATTCAAAAAAAATTTGAATTAGTCATATATACCTTTTTTTTTCTTTTTTTTTTTTTTTTTTTTTTAACGGCGGTGGGAATTGAACCTTGGTATCCAGGGAAACTGTGCTCTAGTATTAACACCAAGCAACAGCTCCAATCCCACATGTCAACACTTTAATTAATTGAATTTTTATATATATTTTTTATTAATTTATCATAAATTCTAAAATAAATTTAAATTTCAAAATAAATTAAATTTGTTATTATCTAATAAGTATTTATCTTATCCATATAAAAGAGTAAATTACGCTTTTCATTCTTAAGGTTTACAATGTTTAACAGTTTTAGTCCAACTTTAATATAAATTGTCTATAATATTGCAAGTCTTAACAATTTTGGTCTTTAACGTTCAAGTCTAAAAAATTTTCATTCCAAACGTTTCAAATTTTAATACTTTTTGTCCCTTACCTTTTCAAATCTAAATAGTTTTCCGTTAGTGGTTTAAGGACAAAAAAGTTAAGACCTGATTCCAAATAATGTCAAATGACAACACCATAATTTTTTAATTTTTATATATTTTTGTTCTATCTTAAATTAAAAAATATATTTATATTTTAAAATCAATTAAATTTTTATTATCAAATTAACTATTTATCTTATACTTTTAAAAAAGTAAATTGCACTTTTCACCCATGAGATTTGCAATGCTTAACAGTTTCAGTCCATTCTTAACAGAAAATGTTTATAATGTTTCAAGTCTTTAACAATTTTCGTCTTTAAAATTTAAAAATTTTACTGTTGACTATATCACCCCGTGTAATACACGAGTTTGTAAGCTAGTAAAACATATCCATTTGCATATGTCTCTCTTTTATATTATTAACATTTCAGTTATAAAAGAAATGAATTCTCAAACTTAGTGATTTCGTTAAATTACATAGAAAGTTCCACATTAATAAATTATTGTCAAAACCATTAACAAACACTCTCTTTCGGCTATAATTTAAACTCTTCGATAACTTTCATAGAAACTTACAAACCCTCTCTTTCTGGCTATAATGTAAACATTTAAATAATTATCTAAGAAAGCTACGGATAACAGAAAAAAAATGTTTATGTCACTCCTACGAAACTAGCTAGTATGACTAGTGACGGAGCTTTAATAAAAACATTTAGGGGCCAAGAATTGTTTTGGAAAAAATCAAGGGAGGCCGGACTATATCAATAAAAATTTTAGACAAAAAATTCTACAGGTCAAAAAAACGACAGAGGTCGGGCCACCACATGCCCTATTTATAAGCTCCGACCATGCTAGTATCTGCAACTGCAATTTTTTCGCAAAACACAAATAGCCTTTTGCGACTAGTATCTGCAACTGCAATGTCTTCAGCAATTTTCCCACTAATTTCAACCCGAAATGAAACAGTCGCAAAACTTGTGACCGTTTTGCGGTCACAAAATTTACGACCGGTGACAAAACCCGATCAGTGGCAATGTTACAAGAATTGCAACAACAAACGAAGACCATGACAACTACAAATCTACAACAACGGTTTTTTGATGGCAGGATTCAACACCAACTCATAATCTTGTATTTACGGTTGTGAAATAGCCCAAGTGCCCTGTTGCCCTGGGCTATTTGAGATACGCTCGAGAACATGGGTGGAGCTTAGTGAGGGCAACGGCTGGCCTCGCCCTTGATGTTTTTTTTATTCCTAGTGTAAAATTCAGGATTTTTGTCAAGAAGTATTTACGTATATAGCCCGCGGGCTCCCTCAGTTTTTTCCAAAAAAATTTCCGGCCCCCAATATTTTATTGTTCAAGCTCCGCCACTACTCGCGAAAAGTTTGAATCTTGCGAGTGTTGATTGATCCTAAATTGGAGGTCATTGAATGAATTAGATCGATCCAAGCTTCACACACTAAGATTGATACCTACACGATCAGAAACGAGCTTATGATTCTAGAAAATATGATTTTTTTATATATAAATTCTAATAAAATTTACTAAAGAATATATATTTCATTTTGAAAATAAATTGTATTATCATTATAATCGTACTCAGTATATCTCACCTAGAGGTAGGGTCTGAAGAGGGTAAGATGTATATAATTTTACCTCTACCTCATAGAAATAGATAGACTAATGTCAATGAAACTCCTGACTCATGATGCCACAAACCCAACGTTTTTAACGTTATTTTCATAAAAATAAATAAAATAACGTTAAATTTAATGTAATTTTACTTTTGCCCTTGAGGACCCACACATATATACATTATATGCATGCACCACAAACGACCACAAACGGCCTATAAATGTAATTAATTACATATGTTTGGGGGTGGTTAAATATAAGTGCGTTTTTCTGTGTTAATCGTGGGATACAATCAAAATGTGACATGTGTATGATGGGCAAGGCTAGAGGCGTCAAACGCATCAAACACATAATAACGGACCGCGGGTCTAAAATCACGGATCACTGCCAAATTTAGACACATAAAATTACGGACCAGGTGGATAATTACGGACCACGACTAAAATTCACACATAAATTAGGAACCATAGTGTATAATCATGTACCACGGCCAAAAATACACATATAAATTAAAGACCAAAGTGTGTAATCACGGACCACAGCCAAAATTACATACATAAATTACGGACCAAATGTATAATCACGGACCACGAAATCATGGACCACGTATATAATTACGGACCAAGTAAAAAATCGAAAAAATTTATATTAATACTATATTCGAATTATAGATCATGAAATTCTATATTAAAATGGTGTAATTTAAAAAAAATATTGAAGCGTATAAAAGTTATTTCATTTTAAAAAAAATGATGAAACTTGATCTGTTTTTAAAAGTTAACAAAAATACAGTTTTCTCTTCTACCATTCCTTCAATTCACGCATGTTCAAATGCGAAAAAGTAAAACCACGTGATTTTAACCATTAATTACATTAATTCAATGACTCAGATTGTATATTACGTTTGGCTTAAAAGATTGACATATCAAGTATGCTACACGCTCAATCTCTTGGTTTGAACGAGCAAAGTCAAGCTAATTAGATGCTGTTTACATCGACTTCTTTAGTTCTTTACACCCATTTGGCCACTTGTTTATATGTATCTTTGGTTTCTCAGAATAGGTATTTGTTTTCCTAATAAATGTATTATTCTTGACAAAGACATATATAGACAATAAATAAATCCATATAAAATAAGTTGTTAAATAGGAAATAAAAGTCTTTTGAAATTAACCTGATCAATAGTTTAATAAAAAAAAAAAACGGATATGATTACTAGCCGTAAAACGTTGTATTCATGTATTAACTTGAACTTTCAAGGCTTATGATAAACGCCTAAACGTATCTTATTTATTTTAATTCGTCCTACTTCTCATTCATCTTTACATCTTTACAAACTAACTTTTTTTAAATCTTTTGGCATTTGTTTAGCTTTTTGTTTATTATTTATTGTTAATATTATTATATTTCATATTATTATTTGTATAAATTTTAGATTTTATTTATTTTTGTTAAAATGGATCTTTTTTTTTTTGTGAATGGCGTGGGGTTGGTACCCTTGAGACGGGATTCCAACCTCCATCGTAAGTTTGAAGCTCGAGATTCAAGTTGAGGCCCACTCAAGAAGGAAACCCAACCCACGGGAAAACCCTATTTGGCTTATAATTGAACTCATGACCTTTCAGTCATGAGCTAAATCTTCATTGCCCTCGTACCCTTGAACTAAAAGCTAGCTTGTTGACTTATAATTAAAATGTAGTTGTATTATCTTTAAGACGCTTTCTAGTTAGGGAAAACGTTCTTTTGTTGTTTATTTTGAAAACAGTTTACTATATTTTTTTATAAAACGTCTTTGTTAAGTTGTTAGAAAACAAAATAAAAGTTGTTATATATGGTTTTTTTAAGTATTTATAAAGAGACTTTTTTTTTAATTTAAAACACATTTATTTTATTTTTTTGTTGAAATGTTAATAAACTTTTTCTAGTAAAAAACAAAAAGATAGAACAACAAAACATAAGAACTTTTTATGATCGATAATGTGAACGTTTTAAGGGGGTTGGTGACTCGTTTATAAACTAGATAAGGCATACCTGATATTCAAACTAGATGAACAATGTCAGGGGCGGACCCACCCTTTGAGGGTTAGGGTCACGCGACCCCATTGGATTTGAAGCCGTAATTGAAACGTATAAGACGAAATTTTTTTGACCCCAAAATAATTTTTTGAATGACCCCATAAATATTTTTAGATATGCTTGTTGAATAAGAAACAAATTGGTTTACAAGAGGTTGCATGTTCGAATGTCTCTTCAAGTTTAATTTTATTCTTATTTTTTTCCTTCCCATGGTGTTTTCTTAGCTCATAAATAGATTTATATATTTCTTAAATAAACATACAAGATCCACTTCAGCACCTCCCCTCACATAGACTTAACTCTTAAGCCACCCATTATCCCACTTTTCGAACATCACTACCTAAAGACTTCAAAATTGATTTTGTGATTTCATCTCAAGTTTCTTTCAATCTTCCCCCGATTCGATTTCATATCTTCAACGGGTTAGGTTTTCATTTTTAGATTCTTGAATCTTGAATGCAATTTGATTAATTCACTACAAGAAATTATAGTGTTTACCTACACATAATTTACCTACACATATAAATGATTAGTTTATGTGCATGTGTATTTCAACTATGGTTTGCTACGTAGAGTATTTTATTATTGTATTTGAACTGACCCAGCAACACGACCCGAAAATTGTAGCATCGAGTTCGGAGAAATAACAGAACCGGAAAATGTTGACCCCATAGGAAAAAAAACCCTGGGTCCGCCACTGAACAATGTCATGAAACCATATTGAGGACTAGTGTATAAGTTCAAAGTGGCGGAATTCAACATTTCTAATAGCTGCACAAAGTTCATAGATTGTTTATATAGTTCGACGTCCTTCCCACAAAGCGCTAGTTGTGTTAACTAGTTATTTGTAAATGCTATGTTGATGTGTGAAGTTAAGAATGACCCAATCAAACCTGACATGGTTCGAATCTTTTACCTTTATTGCTACTATTTGAGATGAAAATATCAAATAAAAGGAAATATGTATATATATTTGGTTGTACTCACAAACAGAAATTACGAAACTTTTTACATATAACACATAAAATATGTTTTGACATATATAGATAAACATCCACACAATTCAACTCAAACACTAAATAGTAAACACATGCTTAGAAATCCCATAGCCATTGAAATCCCATAGTTTAACCGCCATTGTTTGAATACTAAACTAACGGTGTGCAAACAGACTCTAGAGACGACCTTTTGCGTTGAAGCTCACTAATAGGTGCAGATGGATTGTCCTCAAGCCACTTAGTTGTTTCATCAATTGCATTCTCCATTGTCCTCAAACTGTCAGGGTGAACCCTCTTGTTGACAATGTATTCTTTGACCTTCTTCTTCATATTGTATATGTAGTCCTCCAAACCATTGTATGCAATCACTTTTTTCTTGTATTCTTGGTCCTCAAGTTTGAACTTGTCAGCTTCTTTTACCATCTTGTCTATTTGGTCCTTGGAGAGCCTTCCCTTTTCGTTTGCAATAGTAAGTTTGTTTGTCATACCGTTAGATAATATCTTTGAGGTAACCGTGAGGATACCATCAGGATCTATCTCAAAGCAGTCCTCAAACACTATATCTCCTTTAGGAGCGGGTGGTATTCCAGAGACTGTGAAGTTACCTAACAAATGGTTATCTGAAGATTTGGTCCTCTCACCTTGATATACTCTGATAACAGTCGAAGACTGGTTATCTTGAGTTGTAATATAATTTTTGAATTTCTTGGTAGGTATTTGAGTATTTCGTGGAATCACAACATCAAATACATCTCCTTTTATATCTACACCAAGTGATAAAGGAGTGACATCGCGTAACAACAAATCTCGAACACCTTTCTCATTGCTACCACTTAACTTTGCAGCCATAACAGCTGCACCAAATGCTACAGCCTCATCAGGGTTGACGCTCTTACAAAGCTCCTTCCACCCAAAGAGTTCGCGCAACATATATTGGACCTTGGGTATCCTAGTCGAGCCGCCAACAAGAATAACCTCATCTACCCATGACTTTTCCAACTTAGCATCTTTTAGACATTTGTCTAAAGTCTCGATGCATTGAGTGAACAAACTCATGTTCAACTCTTCGAATTTAGCTCGAGTAAATTTCATCGAAAAATCAATCCCTTCATGTAAGCAATCTAATTCGATTGAAGTTTGAGTCGTGCTTGACAAAATCCTTTTTGCTTTCTCACAAGCAGATCTCAACCTCCCCAAAGCTCTTTGGTTCCCTCTCAAGTCCTTACTCCATTTCCTTCTAAATTCTGAAGCGCAGTAATCCACCATGCGGTTATCAAAATCTTCACCTCCTAAATGAGTGTCACCAGAAACAGCTTTCACCTCAAAAACGCCACCTTCCTCAATCGTTGACAGAGAGACATCAAAAGTTCCCCCTCCCAAATCAAAGATGAGCACATTTATCTTACCGATAAATTCAGACTTGTTGTCTAGACCATAAGCAATTGCCGCTGCGGTAGGCTCGTTGATCATGCGGATGACATTTAAACCAGCAATAGTACCTGCATCTTTGGTTGCTTGACGTTGTGAATCATTAAAATAAGCCGGGACAGTTATCACCGCGTTCTTCACAACCTTTCCAAGGTAAGCTTCAGCAATTTCTTTCATCTTTCCAAGAATCATTGATGAAACTTCTTCAGCTAAAAATTCCTTTTCTTGACCTTTGTAGAAGACAACCACTTTTGGAGTGTCGGCGGTCCCTTGTATGACCTTAAAAGGCCACAATTTCGTATTTTCTTGCACTTTATTGTCACTAAATTTTCGTCCAATCAACCTCTTAGCATCTGAAAATCAATCCATGGTAATTGCATAATTATTTAAACAGATATCCAAAGTTCCCAACAAAATAAAGTAAAACTTATTCTTGTAAGGTAATCAGTGAGTGGTGGTTCTTATTGACAAGACTCGATCGATGATTTTGATATATGTATTTTCATAACAAAAAAAACCCAGTATTAACTATATGTTTCGTTAGTTTTTTTTACCAGAATCATGAACATAAACTGCAAGCTAGAATGTCTAAACAATATTCCTTAATATTAAAATCCAATCCAATGGATGCTTTCGTACGAATAAATTCATATAATGATAGTTTGACTTTAATTGTGATTTGATCAAAACAAAATAAAAAGTAGGAAGATTAGTTTACTTACCGAAGATGGTGTTAGAAGGGTTCATCGCCACTTGGTTCTTTGCACCATCGCCGATGAGCCGCTCTGAATCAATAAAAGCAACGATAGATGGTGTGGTTCGGTTGCCTTGCTCATTGGGTATGATTTCGATTCGACCATGGTTAGAAACCGCAACACAAGAATAGGTTGTTCCGAGGTCGATGCCGATCGCCGGCGCTTCGTTTGCTTTTTTCTCCATTATATCTATTACTCAACAGAGAATGAGTAAAGTCTTTTTATCTCTTGTATTTAAATGGAGAGGTGTTGATATGAGATGTTTTTTTAAATATAAAATGTGAAATTTAATCAGAAATAAAAGGTAAACTACAAAAGTCGTCTCTTGGTTGTTTCCATGAAAGTTCCTAGAAAATGAATTGATAACTTACAAGTTGAAAATTGAATCAGTCCGTATATTCCTATTTGTTATATAAATTATGTAATCGATATATTCATCTCTAAGATATATTTTTTTATCTTTTCAAATTCTTAAAAAATCTATGTATACTTAAATTACAATGAAAATTATGATTTATATATTAGTGTTAATTTATAAATGTGTTAAGCTGTTAAGGAAAATAGAGTAATAATCGACAAAAAACACTATTGTTTGTCGTACAATTTTTTTTTAATAGGTTTGTCGTACAATTTAAAGTGTCAAGATGGTTTTCATTTTTCAAGGAAGGTTAACAAATTTAAATAAATAATAATTATAACTAAAAAAATTTAGTTGGTGTTTGTTATGTATAATTGGATGCTAAAATGAGTTAGTCATTAAGTTGGAAAAAAAAACATCCTTAGTTAAATATAAGAATATCTACTATTGGATAACGATTACATAACCCGTCGGAGGCCGAATACATAACCCGTCTGAGGCGCAGGTGGGTTCGCTCGGGTACGGCGTTCGCCAACTCCTCGCTCACCAACATCCGGGTCTTCGTCATTGGTTTTTGGTAGCACACTGTGCTCGCAACACGTGGGTCGTCGGGATCAAGCAAAACATTTGGGCTATGAAGAGGCATGCTGTTGCGCCATATTTCACCGTTAAAAAAACACGTGGGTCTTCGTCATTCTCTTTTAGTTACTTTTATTCCTTGGGGGGGAGTGTTTATTTCATTCCTTCCCTTGAAAAAATGATGTAACCCATGACTCGATCCATGACCCGAACCACGACTTGAACCATGGCCCGAATCATGCATGATCTGAACCATGACTAAACCATGAACCGATCCACGGCCCAAACCATGAGCCCACCCACGACCCAACCCATGAATCCACTCATGAACTGAACACAAAACCCGCCTCATGAAGAGACCCATGGTCCTAACCCTAATCCAACATATGACTCAAACCATGTCCCGACTGTCAGGATTGTCCAATCGGTTAGGATGAATCTAATCAACTAAACAAGACGGGAAAAACCTCCACAATCAATCCATGGCGGAAACAA
>WOUH02000002.1:2697800-2716721 GCA_009936405.2 Stevia rebaudiana
TGGGTTGTCTCCACATTACTTGTATTGTTTTGTTGATAATTTATAAAATCTCCGGGGTAACCCTTTACCCAAAAAAAAAAAAAGAATATGAACACTATCCACTTTTCGTTTAAGCCTGACAACTGAATTGGACCGGGATGCCCTTGTATTAGTGTCTTTTCAAATAGATTTGCAAATTATATTTTATGTGTTTGCTGCTAAAAAAAAAGTATTTGGCTATGGTAGTCTTATTGAGATTAATGATAGTAGTGAGTTTAGTGGTAGTAGCTCTTTTAGTAAGAGTTGAAATTTTGAATTATTTCCTTCCTTAACAAGCAATGTATAGTCATTACTCATGATTATTTGATTTGTTTGGATTTCTCGAAATACTTCTCTGTTCTACCTTCTATTTGGCAAGGATATACAACAGTTTCAACCGATTTTAAAGACCAATCACTCTTGAATAAGAACAAAAACCGTCTATGAATTTGTGCATTTAAATCATTATATATTATTTTCTTATATAAAAGCAGAGTATTGTAATGTTGGCTAAATAAGGGGGTTGTTACTCTTACGCCCAAATCCTTTTTCTTACACCCTAAATATGATTCGTACAGGGCTGTACGGGTCGTATCACCTGACAGTACGGTAAAGAACCTCGTATCTGACGCATGATTGACTTTAATACGCCCCGTACAGACCTGTACGGGTCGTATGTAGTACGTTGACGAGTCGTATTTGTCATTTTATGGATGATCGAATGGGCGGTCTTTGGGAAAAAAATTTGGGGATTTGAAGAACAGTATGACCTGTATAGGGCTATATGAGTCGTACTGTGGTCGTATACAATGGGATGGGTCGTACACGTTTACTCGTATACGGTGGTATGGGTATAAGGTGGGTCGTATACAGTGGGCTGGGAGTACATCATACACCCGTATACGACCAGATGGACCTGTATGACCCGTACATAACTATATGAGTCGTATTGAGTTTTTTTTTTTTTTTAAACAAAATGTTATAATGAAAAATAATTTAAAAAATGAGTTTTATTTTTTTATAAACAACTTTATTTAACATTTTTTTATAAAAAACTTTCTTAAAGGTTATAATGTAAAATAACACGTACACTCGTACACTCATACACACATACACTCGTACACTCATAAACTCATACACCCATATATACACATATTTATACACATGGACACTCATACACACGTATACTCGTACACTTATAAACTCATACACATACACTCATACACATATTTATACACACGTACACTCGTACACTCATAAACTCATACACATACACTCTTACACATATTTATACACTCGTACACTCATAAACTCATACACATACACTCGTACACTCATAAACTCATACACACACTCGTACACTCATATGCACATACACACATTCATAAACTCATACACATACACTCATACGGCCCATACATCAATACGAGTAGTATAACTAATACAACTAGCATTTTCGCCTATGTAAGACCCATAAAGGTCTGTATGACCCATATAGGTCCCTGGAGACATTGATACATGAGATGACTGAGTCTACACGTCAGTTTGCTCATACCATACATTAGCTTACTCAGACCACTCGTGAGCTTGAGGATATGAGAAACGAAGAAGTAAGAAGTTAACACGTTCAAGTTGTGAAATTAAGGGGCTAAAAGGGTAAAAATAAAAAATAAAAAAAATTTGAATATGAGTCATACAGCATTTGTCCACCAGACGACCAATACGCATCATACATTAAAACTTATCCCAAATACGACCCGTGTGTTACAGGGAATGTATCAAATAATGTCAGTACGAGGTAATCTACGGTACGGGTCGGAATTGAAGTGTTAAAATATGATTTTGGGGTGTGTAAATACCAGGGGGCCTAAATAATTGAAAATTAAAAGATAAGAAAATAAAAATAAAGGAAGAGACAAAGTGATGTAAAGCAGAGGGGTACAACTGATAATGCATGATGGGGACAAAAGTGTATTGTTGGATTCAGTTTTCAATGTTGTAAGAAATTCTGGTCTGAAAAAGCAGGGCGAATGGACAAATTTTCAAACTTAGGCCTGGACTTTGGTTATGATGGGATTTTAACATATGCCCCACCACACAAAATTGTATTTATATATAGAGTTGGACCATCCGTACTAGTTTGGGCTTTAAGAAGGGGTGCAGTATGACGTATCAGTGTCACGTATTACAGAGAAGGAATGGTAGAAAATGGGTGTAATGGGTGAGTGAAGGAGAGAAAGATGGGTAAAAAATAGGAGTATGAGGTGGTATTTTATTATTTGTTGAAAAATTAAAAAAATAAAGAAAATCAGATTGGGCCCACCAAACCCTCCCACGCCCCCTTCTTCTTCCCCTCTATGGCGTGAAGAATTCAACGCCTCCCCCCTTCAACGCCCCAACACCCCCCTTCGTTTTGGTGTAGCTGGGCTTCGACGCCCCGATCACGCCCAAATCTCTCCCCACTACACCCAGTCTTATGGGAGTTTATATATCAAGGTATATAAATGTTTATAAAATGTCACCACAAATATAAAGGTTTAAGAAAAATCATTTTAGTTATCAAAGTTCTTGTTAATACGCTTGTTGGAAGACTTGATAGGCACGATGGGCAAGATGTTTAATATTTGCTATAAACTAATTCAATTTGTTAGTCTTGTAGCGGTCACAACTCATCCTTCATCGTATCTCTATTTTTAGATTTTCATAAAAATATAGAAAAACCCTTTATCTGATCATCAATTCTCATACCATTCCTATATTTATTTTTTTGGGAAAACAACTCATCCCCAAATCTGACGTTTAATAGTGTTTGAACTAAAAGCTGAATAAACAAAAAACGTATATCAATGATTATATACTTTTACACATAGATATAGCTAAATTTTATGTTAAAAAAGGAAAAACTTCATATTAGCTGCTTTAATAAATTCAAAGATTTTAAAAAACAAAAGGGCATTTTAAGATATTTGGTTGACTGGTAATCTTGGGTTGTTATTAGCTGCTTTCTGTTTTTGAGGTTGAGTGTTCTAGTTTTGTTGTGAACATTAATGTAGTTTTTAGTATTATAGTAGATGTCCTGAAAACTTAGCTCAATGGTTTGAGCTCCTGTCTTTCAATGTGGAGGTCAGGTGTTCGAATCCAGCTGGGAGTGGTTTAACGGACATTAGGTGATGTATCGAATTCGGATTTAACCCGGGTTCGATTTGAGAGGCAAATGTTTACCTATTTCATAAGGTTCCTGCGCATCTAGTGTGGTCGTGCATTCTTATGAATATCGACTAGGCCGCAAAAGTGAGAGATTAACGTGAAAAAACGTTGTTAAAATAAAGTAGTATAGTAATTGTTATTAAAAGAAAAAGATATTTATCAAATGATTGTATAGATTTGTTTGAACTTTGAACCAATAATTACAATGTTAGTGTGACACATTTAATATGGACACAAGAATTTGTGTTTGAAAACAAAAAGAAAAGAAAAAAAATCACCGCAAGCATTAATCATGTCACATCAATTATACAATATACACTGTTGCTCTAAACTTTAGTCCACCCATCAATCCATCATATTCATAGACCTGTCTCTTTCTTTTTCCCTTTACTCACGCTACCCAAATAGCCCCCACAAATCCACCCATCTTTAAAATCCCCAAAATTCATCATTTCAATTCATCAAACATTCAAAATTTCCCAAATTTCCATCTGGGTATCTCTCAAATCCTCAAAAAAATGGAACCTTTAATCGATTCCGCCACCACTCCCCACCGTACACCGTCGTTTAAAGAAGACACCTACCACCTTCACAACCTTAAACCGTCGGAAAAGAAAGCGCTTCAAGAACTCAAAGACAAACTCACCGCCACCATCACTACCACCGCCGGCGATGCATCCATGTGGGGAATCCCATTACTTCCGACCACCGGCGCCACCGAGAAATCCGACGTCGTTCTACTGAAATTCCTCCGGGCGAGAGACTTCAGAGTTCAAGACTCACTCACCATGCTTCTGAAATGTCTTCAATGGCGGAAAGAGTTTGCAGCAGACGCCATTGTTGAAGAAGATTTAGGGTTTAAAGAACTTGAAGGTGTGGTGGCTTATATGAACGGTTATGACAAAGAAGGTCATCCTGTTTGTTACAATGCTTATGGTGTTTTCAAAGATAAAGATTTGTATGAAAAAATCTTTGGGGATAATGAGAAATTGAAGAAATTTTTGCGATGGAGAGTTCAGGTTCTTGAAAGAGGGATCAAAATGCTGCATTTTAAACCTGGTGGGATTAATTCGATTATTCAAGTTACTGATCTTAAAGATATGCCGAAACGTGAGCTTCGAGTTGCTTCAAATCACATTCTATCTCTGTTTCAAGATAATTATCCAGAAATGGTTGCTCGTAAGGTATGCATCAATTGCTTGTTCTGTACAACTCTGTAATGCATAACTGTGTGTTTATCATCTTTTTTCTTTCTCGCTGTCTTCTAAAACGGTTTCCCTGAAACGGTTGATCGTAATTGTTATTCAACTGCTAATTAAAAAAAAAAGGTATCGTGCATATTAGATTTGTATGGTACAACCCCATGATGCATAACTTGGGTGGTTGTTCAATTATGTGTATTATTGACGATAACCAATTTACCCTGAAACTGTTAACGTACTTTGAATGCTGAATTTCCCTCCTAAAAGACTCTTTGCATTGGTGGGTTGTACGGTACAACTTATTGTTGCGGTTTGATTTTTGGAAACTTGAATTGGTTCTGTATTATTTGCGTATTGGTGGGTTGTACGGTACATCTTTTATGTATGGAAGATAACTGCATACCGTAGAAATGGGGGCATCAGATCGTATTTTCACTAAATATTTCATTTTGTGCAGTAATGATTTGTACCGTACAAACATATGATGCACAACTAAGTTTTGAATTTAAAATTGTAAGCTCCTGCAATGATGTATTGTACAGTACAAGTCGTATATATACACGTGACTAAATCTGCATTTCTCGATCCTTTGCAATGATTGATATTTTGTAGTTTTCTATTTCAATTCAAAATAGGACAACGATTGTGCATTGTAGTGGTGTACAGTACAACAAGTTAATGCGCATTGATGGCTTGTACTGTACAGCCGAATCTTGAACATTTCAGAAACAGATTCTCCAGTGATTTGGATAAATTTCAAAACTGAAACACTGTGCATTGGTGTCTTGTACCTATCAGTTTTTCCAAATAAAAAAAAAAAGTTGAAGCAGAACAATGCTTTTGTAGCAAGTTTTTCACCGCGCATTGATAGTTGTACCTTATTTTGAATTTTAGACGTGGTAAAAAGTTTTTTATTTTTTTCTTGCTTTTTTACTATATAAATTATAGGACAATATTTTTGTATAGTAAGGTTTATCGGAAACCATTAAAAAAAAAAGAGTGATATAAGAATCACTTAGGCGCTTTTGATTTTCATTACAAAATTATCTAGCAAAAAATTCACTATTGTACTAGCTTTTTTTCTATTGTTTTTTTTAGTACTGGATTTTTTTTGGTACTTGATTGTTTTAGTAGTGGATTTTTTATACTATATTTTTTTGTATTGAATTTTTTTTTATATTATATTTTCTTTTTGTAATGTATTGTTTCTTATTAAAGATTAACGGCTCACAAATACACCCTAGTTCCTTTTTTTATGGTTACCATATATTAAAGGTGTTTTTTTTTATTGGTAATTTAACTAATCTATATTTGATGTGGATATGTAGATTTTCATCAATGTACCATGGTACTTCAGCATGTTGTACTCAATGTTTAGTCCATTTTTAACTCAAAGAACCAAAAGCAAGTTTGTGCTTTCTAAGGAAGGAAATGCCGCAGAAACTCTTTACAAGTGAGCATCTTTTTTTACCTTATTAAATGTACAACTTTTGTTGCATAATATACAACTCTTATTGGACAAATGTACACCTCTTGTTGCACAATGTAGGACTTTAGTTGTTTATGTACTAAAGTACTTGGTAGAGTATGGTGGTGGTTTTTATGTATGTAATATTAATTTTATAATCATTATTGTATTTCCATGTTTTGTCTTTGCATGTGAGTGTACTATAAGCATTGTACAACAGAACTGTTGTACTCTTATATTACCTCTTTTATTGTTTTAATTTATCTTTTAATGGGCTTAGGTACATACACCCACAGGATGTACCGGTACAGTATGGTGGACTGAGTCGACCCAGTGATTTGAATAACGGTCCACCCAAACCAGCTACCGAGTTTACCGTCAAAGGGGGAGAAAAAGTCAATATTCAAATTGAGGGCATTTTGGTATTGTACTTATGCTTTATAAGAAGTACCAAAGTTTTTTTTTTTTGTAACGAATTTGATTGTTTTTAAATGTTGGTTTTTTTATGTAGCCCGGTGCGACGATAACTTGGGATATCGTCGTTGGAGGGTGGGATTTGGAATACACTGCGGAGTTCGTCCCGATCGCGAATGGAAGCTACACGATCGCGGTGGAGAAACAGAGAAAGATGGGGCCCACTGAAGAGGCGGTTCATAACTCTTTCACCACAAAAGAAGCCGGGAAACTAGTGTTATCGGTTGATAATTCGGCTTCCCGAAAGCGCAAAGTTGCTTCATATCGGTATCAAGTGAAGCTACCTCCTGGTGTGATGTAAGCTTATTTTAAGATATGGTGTTATCGTCTTGTTTTAATAGTTTTGGTTGTATCGCGGTTGTAAGTTGTAACGAAGTTATGTGTGTTTCTAAGTATGTAACATGTAAGTTTAACGGAGAAAAAACGGTTGTGTTACATTTGCTTCTAAAAAGAAATAAGAATAGGTTAAGATAGTCGTAATGCATAGATGTTATATTTACAAAAATTTTATTGTTATTTTATAATTTAAAAACTTTTTGAGCAGTACCCGTGAAGAAATATCACATGCAAGTATGATTGTATGATGGCATATGATGTTCACATGTTCTCAATGAGACCATGCTTTCGCTTTAAAACACACTTCTACTGGTACTGCTCGCTGTTATTATTACTGCCCCTACATTACATAAAAATGGAATTATATTTGTTTTTTATTATTTCAAAAAATTCTTTATTTGAAGTCTTGAAATTAATATTTAACCGATCTAATGTCTCTAGCAACTCGTACGCAAGAAAGCAAGATGTTATGTAACTACTTATTAATTATGTCACATGGAACGCTTTCTTGATGTACTCACCTTGAAATTATGTTGTATCGACTGTGATACCTCAATTACAAACGAATATCTAAAATAGACATTCACATAACAAGAACAAGACCTAATTAAAAAAATTTAATATAACACTTTAAAGATTTCAGAGCAATAACTAGTAGATGCTTAAACATGAAAATGTGGTACTGAGCAAGATAAAATGCACTGAAAACTGAAGTAAATTTTGTCGTCAACAAGTTTCGTGACAAATGCTCCTTGAATGAAGAGAGATTAATCCATCTCAAATCCATGAGTTAAACTAGTTTTTTCTCCTTAATCCCAATGCTATTACCAAATATAAAAATGGTTTGTGAAAGCCAAAGTAATCATGGTGTGTATATCATCATGATATATGTAATTATATTGTGCATAGAAAAGAGTGGATGGTGTGTATATCATCATGATATATGTAATTATAATGTGCAACACATAGAAGAAAGTGAGTAGGAAGAAGACCCCCTTTTGAAGTATGTTATTAATATGAAAGTTTGATGCGGGAATAGAATCAATCAAATGAATCAAAAGATTAATGATAATTAAGATTTTTAGAGGAGCCAAAAGGTTCAAGAATCAAGTTTTTAATATTCAAACTCTAAAAAACTGATAAACTCGTAAAGTAATTTTACAAATAAACAAAAACTAGATAATTCAAAATTACTAAAAGATATTATGATACATAGTAAATAAATAAACCACCAAATAGAAGAGAAACTTTCAAATGATTTTATAATTTTGTATCATACTCCTCTTAAATAAAACTCTACCTCGAGTTTGCCTCTCTACCAAAGCCACCAAGGTTGAATGGAACATTTCTTCGTCTCTTGTCTACCATTGTCACGATCCGTTCCAATTTAAATTTTGACGAGACAAAAATCAATAGACTTTAACGTGACCAATGAACATGAGGATGAACGAAATTAAATTTGATGGGCCACTTTAATTGTATTGTTGAAAGAAGTTTGCATGTGAAAAACCACATCATGACTGGGTTTAAAGGCTTTATTATGCTTTTCATTGTGCTTCTTTTTCTCCCTTCGGCCCATTTACATATAATTCCGTCGGTCCATGAGATTTAGTTAAAATAGCCCAAGTATAATGTCCAGTTTTGCATTTGTTTTCTAAAATTGAAGGGGGAATTTTGTACACTTTTAAGTTTAGTCTTGTGAATTAGATATTAGGATTATATATTTGAAACAAACAAGAAAAGAAAATAATAAACTTGGATCAAAGTAGGAGCTAAAGAAGGAGCACGTTTCGGTGCAATCAAGGTACGTTTCTCAATAGTCGATGCACAACACTTAACTCGTTTTTGCAATATTAATTTTGGACATCTAATATAGACACCTCATATATCGCCACATGAAAAACTTTTTAACAGGTTGACAATATTTAAACAATATCATGTTGTAACTCTGTAACTTCAATGTTAATTTTACACACCGGCTTCGTCATGTAAAGCAGGTAACACGATTTTATCTATTAATGAAATGCAAGACAAATGGTAGAATATTAATTTTACAGTTCAAAATCAAGAATCTAATTAAAAGGTTCATAAAAATGAAAGTTTCATGTTGTATTGCACACTTATATGCTATACAAAACAAAAACTATGATTTATAATTGTCACGGCTTTCTAACATTGTTTACCCACTAGCGGTTTTTGTGACCGGAAAAATGTAAGCCAATAGAAGTTCATTCCAAACATCAGGAACTCCGGGTAGACACCAGTGCGTACAGTCAGAAGCCCGTTCAGGGTTCTTTTTTTGCGCATCGGTCAATGGACGCCATAATCTCCGATGAACCGTAGGGTGTGCATCTTTTCTATATTGTGTTAGTTGTGTTATGTTTATTAGTTGCACATTCACCCCTTTGACTTTCAACTTTTTCAATGATGACTCCAATATTCTTAGCATTTTTGGATTTGTTCCGCTTTCCCAGAAATTATCAACCATCACTGGCTCCTTTTCTTTGTAACACGTTTTCAGTTTCTTGCCTCCCCAATCTTGAGCGCTACAATATTTTTAAAAGTCAAAAAAGTTTGAACAAATTTAGTAACCAAAAGAGGATAAATTAAAGAAAGGTTTTGTTCTTTTTAGTACTTTGAATGAGTTGCTGTAAGGCCCATGAAAAACATCTTGGTCTTTGCGGGATCGATATTGATACGCACCCAATCGGACCATGTTTCCAGAACCATCTTATAAGCGCGTATGTTATCGATTTCATCGTACACTTGATTTGGACCACCCAACAATGATCCAGGACCCTTCCTGATTAGAAACAAGAAGAGACATATATAGCATGTTAGTTTGGTTAAAAGGGAAAATTTCACAGAAACATGACCAAGTTTTGATTTCGGTAAAGATTACATGTTTAATTCATGAGTTGTGTTATGAACTTACAAGAGCTTAATTATAGGTAATCTCCACCAAAGATAGGTATTAAAGACGAGTATATCTGCATCAACCCAATGTTTTGCATGTTTCTCAATGGATTTGATTCGAATGGTTCGATGGTCAAGGCGATGGTTTGATGGATCATCACCGTTAGATTCGACCAACATTGGAGCCCAATAGTAGTCAACTGATATATTGTACTCCTGCATTATTTTAACCATTCATTTAGCAACACACCCTTAATTTCATGCTAAAATTCGTAATTTGGCTATGAAATATTATTCACTCTTGTAAACACGTGCAATTAAACATATATTGTTCGTGAGGGTGTGTATAATATGAATATAATCTTAGAGAGTTAACAAAAAAACTGATGGACCGTAAGCACGGGCTTGAGCCCATTACCCGAGCTCATGGTGATGCGGTTGGATAGACCCGTCGAGCACATGATGGGTTGGGCCGAGTCCATTGAGCTAATGGTGGATCGATTGCTTGGTGGACAAGTTGAGCAAGTAACTTGGGCAACAAGACTTGGATTTACATTAACTAATTAGTAGGAATGATTAAATAGGTGTTATAATTCAAGTCAAATTAGTTAGACTGTTTTCCAAGTTTTACAAGTCTATATAAACCCGAGTTGTGGATTGTATAGGTTAAGAGTTTAGGGGTTTTCTTTTGAGCTAATAAAAGAATTCCAAGATCGAGCATATGATCTAAATTTTGTGTGTTTATTTTGTAGTATTGTGATTCGATCCTGTTTATCCAAGCTTCAAAAACTCAATCTTGACCCTCCGTTTGTAAGTAACTCAATCGGAGGTCGTAAACCGGTCACTTACATTTTCGGCTGTAAATATAATTTGAGACTACTTTTCGTACAACCATATGTTGGTCACAAATTTAGACATTTTTTTTAAAATTTTAAAATGGTCTCCCCTTTAGCTAAAATCTATCGCAAATAATATTTTTCCTCTTTTGGCTAATATCATTTAAAAATGAATTTGGTCATAAAATGGTTGATCACAAGTTAGATTGGCGACAAAGTTTTCGGTGAACAAACAAAACAAAAGGAATGTGACTGTTATGTATGAAGGTGGCAAATGGAAATTTGTTTATGAATACGAAAGATAATCGTAAAAAGGAGTAAGTTGTTCTCATAAATGAAATATGAAATGAAATAGGAGGACTTACATTGGACCTAAAGGTGTACAAAGTTTTATTGAGACCAATTCCAAGTTTCTTTTCCCCTGGGATTAATGTGTAGAGCATGCACATCATAGAATCCCATTGGTTTCTGTTTACCGAATCCCCAACAAACAATAGCCTTTTACCCTTTAGTCTCTCCACGATCCTTTTGCCATCAAACCTATTCATGTGGCAATGAAAAAAAAAACACTATAAACAACAAACAAAGTAGATCCCTATTAGTAATCAATCGGATGTTTCATGCAAAAGTTAGAGAAATTAAGCGGGAATGACACTTTCACGTAGGTCAAATTGCTTTGAAAGTAGCTTCAAGCAAAGTTACCAGACATGAGAAAACGTGTCTTGACAAACAACACATGTTTATATGATTTACATTGATTTGACAGTTTTGATTTCTTTACGTCTAAAGATGTGGAACTACTTAGACGAGTCCAAGAGATCATTCATAACAATGTTATGACCCAAAAAAAGGTTAGTAGCGTAACTTATTCGCCATTTGACTTTTTTTCGATGTAATTTCACTACTTCATAACAAAATTATAGGATTATTAATTAGTAGAAAAAAAAGATAGAAACAAAGACCTGGGGAAGTCACATCCATGAGGTTGCCATCTCCATTGTTGATACTTAGAATCCTTTCGCCCATATGTTTGGCAAGCTAAATCACCATGCAAAAAAGGACATTCATTTTCTTGATACAAAGGGTAATGACTCTTGTTATCATGAACCCATCTACCGGAGAACAAATCGCAAGTTTCCGTTAAGGATGGAGGTGCGATTTTCAACCTTCTTTGATGCTCAGAAACTTGTGTACCTTTATCTCTAGTCTTGTTTGTATGTGTGTGATTATTTGATTTTCTAGATATAGTTGTAGTGGTAGTAGTATGAGTAACCTTGACATTGGTAGTCACTACGTCTTGATTAAAGTTACTATAAAAGCTTAAAGTTGCTAATACTCCAAGGAAGAACATGACTATGCTACAATGGAACATAGTCTTCATGTCCCATACCATTAAAGATTGCTTCTTCACCATCTCTCTATCTCTCATATATAGGAGAAAGGATGGGAGGTGGAATTGTGTAGGTAGAGAGACTACAATGTAAAGGGATAGATCGAGATACCATTAAGTGTTAACTCTACTTATAGTTCATTATAGTGTCCATAAGGATTAAACGATTTAACACTTTTCCATCACATGCTTGGAGTTCTTTTAATTAATATTTTTTTAACAGCTAATTAAAGTTCGGTCACCTGAATTCACCACAGCAAATGGATATCAAAGACATGACGTGGTGACCTGACCCACCTGTTCCGGAAGAAAACTACATCTGAGAAAACACCCTAGCTCAACACGAAACATTTAGTTTTAGTCTATACTCAAACCCAAGACCTCCCATAAGAAACATTAAGAGGCTAAGGAAAAGCCATTAATTGATTCGAGTAGTATAGACGATGTGTATAGGTATGACCAATAATATACTATATCATCATATATTTAAAAGAAATAGAAAAGAAAACACACACTATATATGTAAGTGTGAGAGTTAATGAGAAACCTGATTTTGAAAGGAAACTTCGAAAACTATTCACAACAATTACAAATTAATTTTCTTTTTAATTTTTGGTTTTTTCATTTTTGTATTACATGCACATAAAAAATAATAATTATGCACTTTGTATTATTGCAAGATGAATCTAGGATACATAAAAAGTGATCATTTTTTTCTGCAAACTTCATTATTCCACATAAAACTTATTTAAGCAATTTTCTTTCTATAACCGAACAAGGTTAGTTCTACATGAATATGAAGTTAACGTCTTAAACCTTTAACTATAAACTTAGTAAATATAATTAGAAGATCATGCAATGCTATTTTAATAGTATTAAAAAGTAGTCATATATACTTTATTATTTAGTAAGCTTAACTCGTTTAAACCATACATTCGATCAAGATAGTGTTGTGATTCCTAGTAAATCTAAAACTAAGTGTATGTTAATACGTGTAATATATACTAACTGTATGTTAAATATGTTTGAAAAAAATGAAAATATGTTTCTCGATTTTTAAATATAAGAGGTTATGGTAATATAAGGTGGCGGGGTACGTACTCGATCTTCTATCTCTAAGTTATCTTTGGATCTCGCGTGAAACTTATTCAAGTCGATGAATCGACCATTAAGCAAAGGAATTGAGCTTATACATTGGATCCTGTGCAAGTTAGATACCAATCTAGAAAGTTTCAGGTTTGGTCCTATACTTCAAGATTTAACAAAGTTGCCACCTCTTCAAAACGCAAAAATAAAGGAGAAAAACAGGCGAGTATACTATAGTAGATTGACTTTTAGAAGGTAATGATCTATACTGTTTCGGCAACATATATGCTTGATCAGATAATTTATTTAGGGATAAGAATAACTATTCTGAATGAATATATATATGTGTTGAAAATAATGGTTGTCATTTGTTAGTGTACTACGTTATTCGTAGAGAACGCATTGTTAACATGTCTCTTAGGTGTTGATTGTTTTTGAAGAGGTAAAACGTCCGCAGTCTGCGGACCACATCTACAAACATCTTCAGAAAAAGAGGCGGACCAAACCTCTGCAGTGTGCAAGAAGAAGATTGCTTGTTTTTTAAAGTCTGTAGACTGTTAAAATAAACTGGTGATGGTCTATGAACGGTGCTGATAGTAGACAGTAGCTGGTAAACAGTGCATGGTAGTAAACGGTGAGTGGTGGTGGTGGTAGACAATGGTGATGGTGGTGGTAGACAGTGGTAATGGTGGTGGACAGTTGTGGTAAATGTTAGGTGGTGGTGGACGGTGGTAGACTGTGGTGCTGGACGGTGGTGGGTGGTGGATGGTTGACAGTGGTAGTGGACAGTGGTGGTGGTGGTAGACCGCGGTGGGTGGTGGTGGACGGTGGTGGTAAACGGTGGGTGGTAGTGGTGGTATAGTGGTAGACGGTGATGGTGGATGGTGGTGGTGGCGGACAATGGGTGCTGGTGGTGGTAGACGGTGGTGGTGGCGGACGGTGGTTGGTGAGTGGTGGTGGTGGACGGTGGTGGTGGGTAGTGGGTGGTGGTGGTGGTGGTGGAAATTGGGTGGTGGTGTTTAACTCTCTACAAATCTCTACAGACCTTAGAAGTGGCTGTGCCAAGTCTTCATCAAGAAGAGCTCACACAAACATTTTTTACTGGAACGTCTTTGAAAAACAAACAGTCTGCATATAGCGATGTCTACGTGTGGTCTGCGCGACGCAAACATAAGAGCCAGCACATACGTTTTTCAAAAAAACAAACACCACCTTAATACTTTTTTTTTAATGATAAATATTTATATTGTAGTACTTCACCTATATTTGGTATGCTAAAACATTGGGTTAGAAAGTTCTAAATTTTCAATTATATGAAAAGTGAACAATTATTCAATATGTAATGTGACCAAAAAAATTATAAAGGAGGATATTGATGGATTTGACTTTTGTAGAGTTGGTGTAAAAATTACGAATATGTAAAGCAATATCTAAAAGCTATAATAAATAAAATAGACATTTGAATAATTTTTATCGAAATACACGTGTTAATCAACTTTTTTTAATCAAAATAGTCACCTAGTCGTTTAATAAACATCACCACTCAAATGCTGACACATACCCTCTTGCCCTGCGCAACCTAGCCGACCATTTTCCAAAGCTAAACCATATGGGCACCCATCAGAACATGACACATAGGTATATTGTCGTAGGCTAAACCTTAACATTAGCCGATGTATGTTTCTGGCCGGCGACATTTTTTGCAAAGCTAAAAAATATACGTGAGGCCATATTTTTCCTAGGTTAAAACCAAATGGGATTGTTTAGCATTTTCTATTAGTCAATTTAATTTATATTGTAAACATAGCTCTTTAGTTTTTCTTTATATATATTTCCTTGGATGTACATATTAATATAACTAAGAAAATACTTATTTAAATAAATGAAAATATACACTTGTTTTAGAATAGCATATAGTTGATATGCTCATTTATACCGATCCATTGACTAATAATTGAACGAGTAGCCTTGGAGTTCTCGTTCACCTTGATTTTAAATTATCTCTTATCTTTTTTAATAAATGGTTATATAAGCTAATATTTCTTAATGAACCTATACAACTGAGAGCATGCAGGCAACTTAATTTTACAATTTTTCAATATTTAACTCGCTTGATCTATTTATTCAATTTTACCTTGTTTGTGAAAATGTTGGATTTTTAACTATTTTTTTTTTTGAAGCAAAGGTTCAAACACATGAGACCACCTTGTCATATTGAACACTATTCTACTCGAATAACAGTAATGTGGTTACCCGATCCATCCGCACGAGAGGAAACTCACAACTGAGAAAACCACATGGTTCAACCCGGAACAATTTGCCTCAAACGAAGGTAAAAAAATAATTATGTATTTAAGCTAAATATTGAGTTACTGATGATCACTTTGGGTTTTTGATCATCAAATATGGTATTTGATGGTCACTTTGTAATTGATGGTTACTTTGTGCCGTTGATCGTCATCAAGTCTCATTGATGATCAAATATTGTTAATTTGGTCACTAATGAACAATCATAATCAAGTTTGGTCAATTAGGGTTAATATGTTCATTAGTGCCCAACTATACTTAAATTTAGTCAATTACGGTCTATCAAGGTCACTAATTGTTGTTTTTAGCTAAATATTGGTTTTGTTCATTAATTCCCAAGTGTGCTTAATTTTAGTCAATTAGGGTCTATCAAGGTCATTAAATGTTGTATTTAGCTAAATATTGGGTTACTAATGGTCACTTGGGTTATTGATCATCAAATATGGTAATTAGAATCAATCAAAGTCGTTATGTTTTTTTTGAACGGCACATGTTAGTAGTTAGTATTAATTTCTCCTTGCCTGGATTTGAACCCAGGACCTCCAAGAGAAGCTTTGCTTCCCACCTCACTCTTAACCACTAGTCCAAGAGATCATTGGTAATCAAAGTCGTTACATGAACTACCAATTTTATTGCATAATTTGATTCGTTGCCCGTTATGTGATTTGACCCTGTTACGTGCACTATCATTTTACCGAATTATTTTAACCTATTGACCTGTTTGCAAGTTTTATTAGTTATTAGTATCCTAAAAGTTGATCCCTCGTTATGTGAATTTCAATTTAATTGAAATCAAAATCTTACAAATTGCATCACAACCTTACCTATATCTACGCAAACCCACTAGATAAGAATTAAACAAATACAATTTAGTCCCATGAACTACCTTCAACAAGATTATCTATCGTCGTTAAACTCGTCTTCACTTCCCATCCGCATCTGACTTGCGTCTCGTCCTTTGCTCGAAATCAGTCATGATTATTCAGGGGTCGCATACCCATATAGTACGGATCCCGTTGACTTTGACCTATCCACATAGAAGGGCGTTCCAGTAATTTAACACCATGATCAAATTTGAGACAGGGCCCAAATGTTTTGTTTGCCTTAGTCCCCAAAGTGGTAGAGCCGCCCATGTAATAACAATCTACAATATAGTTAACACAAAAGTTACCATTTATAATAAGATAGCAAAATTGAAATAAAGAATGAGTGTGTATAAGTCACTTGCACACTAAACTTCAGCAACTGTAATAAATTGAATAGAAAAAGAAGTGTTAGTGTTTCATATAAATATACCATTCTATTATTTACCTGAAAATGGCTATGAAAAATAATAAATCACTGCCTATAATTAAAGCAATCTATAACTAAAAATGCACCACATGTTAATTAGAGATCAAAATTAATCAAAATTTCATAAACTGTTGTGGACGGTAATTACTAACAAAATAATTACAGAAAAATCTGATTTCTTTGTAAGTGTTCATAGAACCACTCAAATAATATAACTTCCTGCAAGTCTCTAACTATATATGACAAATTATTAAAAAACCCAACATTTGGACATAAGTAATTTGAAATAAATATAACCTCTGTAACTCTGTAAGTATATTTGATGTGTTGTTTTGTAATAAAACCTTCTATTACACATGGCTTATGTTTTTAAAGAATGATTAGTGATACTTATAATTAAATTAGTGAGTTTCGGAAAGATTAATTACTTGTAGCAGGTTTTAATTTGGAGTTTTGATTACCAAGAACATAAATTGACAACTAAAATTAGCATATGAATTCACCTATCCACTCAAGTATACCATTTGTAGGTTTGATGAAACCATTTGTGATTCTAGATTTAACCATTCGATTGGGATCTTTTTGGTGTTTATACCGTTAGAACAATTTGATTAAAATCTCTTTCACTACTGCACTTCTTTCAATTATGTGATTTTTTTCATGTTCATATATTTACTCAAATTACTTATATCAACAATGCTTATTAATTAGGGCATGGAATCACTTATCATTCATGTTTTTATGTTTTCATTTGCTGTTGTAGAGGTGGTATCAGAATTTGACATTTGAACCAGACATTGATTAGAATTACAAACAGAAACATCAAGCAAGACACATCCACATCATCCAATAGATACTGAAATCGAGCATACAACAAACAAAAACAAGAATCAAAGACCAAACATCATGTTTATTAAACAAATGTCGAGTAGATATTGAGAAGAAATAAAAGCAGAAATTGAGTTCGAACCTGGTGTCTCATGATAAAAAGAGAGTCGTCGGAGTCGCTGGCTCTTGTTGCGCGAGTCGCCGGCTGCTGTTGGGTGGGTCGATCGCCAAATTTCCGGAGAAGATAAGCGTGAATCAGTTGATGTGATTATTATAGAACAACTAAATCAATGACACCCACAAACTTCTATGATAAATTTGTTGAGCGAAAATTCAACATAAAGTAGCAGCATTCGATTTGTTTAATGATGATGGTTTTAACTTTGTAGAAAGTATCCACCCTGGTTCGATTCAAGGATTTGTTTTTTCATTTTAAAAAATTGACAACTTGGTTTTTGGCACAACTGAAATTTTGGTATTTGGAGATTTTGTACCCGTTTTAATTAGTCGTGATCTTTTTGCTTTTTAACTTATGGGCGAGCCTATAAAGAATGAAAACCTATATAAAGTTTTTAAGTGTTAAATGACCTATGTAGCTTTGGAAACTAAATTTAGTGGATGTCGAGTTCGAAAATGTACGAAACTTTCACCAACCCTCACAAGTATCGGTTTTCTTCGTAAAATACGATACTTTAAGTCATGAAACCTACAAAACTAACGTAAAACAAATAAATAAGAACTAAATAAAATATTAAGAAATACTATATAACAAATAATAACATATGTGTAGATAAGAACACATCAAATATATATCTCATATCTACACATATTGAACATTTTTAAGTATGTGTATGTATGTAATTTGCTATGTCACTTAAAAAAGTTATTTACTTAATCTATCTACATATTTATAAACAAATAGTATGTGTTAGGTAAAAATAATCCATTACCCACACATATATATATATTTTTACATATGTGTAGATACATTACATGCATATAACAAAATTTTGTCACATGTGTGGGTAGTTTGATAGTCAATTTTGAGGGTAAAGTTTTCCACCAATGTTAATTTTAGCTAAAAACATTACCAACACATATTAAGGGGCTGTTTGATTTGGCTGACTCAGTATGAGCTGACGGAGTCAGAAGCTGACCCAGTTAGAAGTTTTGACTGAGTCTGCATCTGACTGAAACTTGATTGTTTGATTCTGTATCTGGCTGACTCTACTAAATGATAAAATAACCATAAATTGTGATGTGTATTTAATAAAAATAGCCAAATTTTCAAGGTGATTGAAAGATAAATTAGAAAGAAAACAAAACACTCTATATAGTGAATCGATTAGTAATTATATAAAATGTGCCTACCTAGTGTATTGTCATAGACTCATAGTACAAAAGAGTCAGTCATAAATGAGTTTCTTAGACTGTCCGGTATGCGTGGCTGTATGGGCGCTGTATTGACTGTCACGCAGGAGAAAGAAAGAGTAAAGTGGGTGAGTAAAATGGTGGAAATGCATGGGCTGTATGGGGGGCTGTATTGATGATTGATTAATC
>WOUH02000002.1:2716821-2727104 GCA_009936405.2 Stevia rebaudiana
GCTCCGGTGATGGATGTTGTTCGGCGGCACTAGGGCTGCGATTATGGTTCCGATGATGGATGTTGTTCGTCGATCCACGAACCAGTCAGCTGGTCAGCAACATCCAAATGCCGGTCTCGGTCAGAAGGTTCAGGTTCGGTCAGAAGTTCAGGTTATCAAAACAAACGGGCTGACTGGCAGTCAGCCAGACTCCGGTCAGCCGTTGGGTCAGCAAAATCAAACAGGGCCTTACCTTTTTATGTACACGGCAATATATAGTTCATTAGTTCGTTGTTAAAAAGATCAATAATTGTGAATGTAATTTTAACTTAACTATAATAATGCTAAAATTTGGAGAAAACTGAATTAAGTTTGCACGTACCTTTCATGAGTAGGTGACATGCTGATAAAGAACAACCGAGTCTTGGTTCGATTAACATGAATCTCTAACCAATCCGACCATGTTTTAAGGGCCAGTTCGTAGCTACGAAGCATCTCCACTTCTTTATATATCCCGTTTTTATCTTCAAACGAACCCCACCTAATCATCACATATATATTACTTAATTTAAAATCATAATGTTCTATCCTTTACTCCACATGTACCTTAGTGGACAACTTATTGAAGTTTCTTCAACCACAAAGACTTTTATGTGCAACCATTTGATAAAATTTAAACAATGTTCTCAATTATGGACTTACAAAACTTTAATATGCGGTTGTCTCCACCAAAGATAAGAATTAAAGACTAGTATATCGGCATCGGTCCAAATTCTAGCATGCTTCTCAATGGAATGTGACCTAATGATCCTTTCAGGTAACCTATGGTTCACTGGGTGGTCGGAGTTGGACTCGACTAACAAAGGTGCCCAATAGAACTCGATTGACGCATTGTACCCCTTCATTTTATCAAATAGTCACACAAACAAAATTAAGACTAACAAAATGTATTACACTTACACGTTCATTAAGTTTAATGGATGTGTTGAAATGAATAAAAAAAGTTTGGAAACAAAAAGTGACCCACAAAAAATATGTTTGCCATATTTTGAAACATCTTTATTCCACTAATATAGAATATAATTGTTTTTTTTTTTCGAGTAAGGATTTTAGTTACTTACAGGAGCTTTGAAGGCGATTAAATTGGAACCATTAATGTAGTTTAAGAACTTCATCTTTGGGTCATGAATGGCTGAATCTAAAAGGCAAACCATTGAAACCCATTGACCTCTATTCAAAGAATCTCCTACAAACACCATCCTCTTGTTTCTTAGCCTTTGCAACAATCTTGTTGCATTGAACCTATCATGAAAACGTAACAAATCAATGAATAATTAGTAGCATGAGTAAAAGATGTCAAAATCATTTCGTATCACACATGAATCAAGAAACAGGACTAACTTCCATTTAGTTATCTATATATGGAAAACACAAGACTCGTATAAGTTTTTATACACGTTGACAAACTCAACAGAAATTATGCATGAAAGTGCATACCTTGAAAAAATAAATAGTTTTTGTAATGTTTTTGGATAACAATTAGCTAGAACCCGTTACTATATTTTAGAACAGCTGTTGGTACAACGGTCGTAAGGTCTACGATTGTTGCACTCAGAGGTATAAGGACCGAGATCGAAACCCCGTCTCTAACTCCCAGATGTGTTTTTTGTCGACATTGGGACTCCCTCATGCTGCAATTGCAGGGGAGGCTTACCACAACCCTTGTTACAGGCCAAGTTGATCGGAGTTGAAACTCGTTAACCAACTGTTCCAGTGAACAACCGGGCATGAACCTTGCCACGTAAAACCTTCTTGGCTCAGACACAAAACTGGGTGGTAACTCGAAACAAGCGTCATTGGCATGTCTTTGAAAATTGCTTAAGGCAAGGTTCGAAACCGGGACCTTTCGGTCACCATGTTCGGATATCGATCTTATACATTGTTATGAACACGTTGCGAGTATTTATATGATTAAACGCATTTGAGGTGTGTGAAGGAGAAATAGAGACCTTGGTAGGTCACAATGGTGAGGTTGCCACCTCCATTGTTGATAACTCAAATCCTCTCTTCCAAACTTATTGCATGCCAATTGATCCGACATGAATTTGCATTCTTTCTCTTTGTAAAGAGGGTACGAAATGTTATCAAACACCCATTTGCCATCAAACAAATTGCACTCTGATTGTGAATCACCGGAAAATGAAACATCTTCTTTCATCGGAATCGTGTGATTCATGTTAAAGGTGACAAATTCTCCAGCAATATAGATTGCTGCAACAAAAAACACAGCACAAAGAAGTGAAACGAAGAACTGTATGATGCTAAATCTTATTGTTGATCCCCATGTTATGGAGATCAAATGATGGTTTCTTGCAACCATTGAAGTAAACTGGGTACGTGCCTTTAGAAATGTTGTATTTTGATGAAAAATTAGCTTCCGTGTTGGGTTTTCTCCCCTGTTTAAGTTTCTAGAAGTTGGTGAGAATTGGTGTAAAGATTGAGGGGTTAGGAGTAGTGGCCAAGTCGGAAATGGATTGGATTTGAAGTACTCCTTTCGGCATTTATTATATCTACTTTTATGATTGATCAATTTAAAAATTTAATATCGAGATAATTTATTTTAGTTGCAACATCTCAAAAGTGGGGCGTCTAAAAAACCGAATTAGAACTAAATTTATTGAAATAACCGAACTGGATAAAAAACAGAGACAAAACTAAACCGTAAAAACTGAAACCAAAACAATCGGATTCGTTTTTTTTAAACCAAACAGAACCGAATTAAAGCACTTACTTTAATAACATTTTATATATATATCTATATACTAGTGTCTTCATAATTTCAATATGTATTTATATATATATGTATTTGTATGTGTATTTGTTTTACAGTTTTTAGAAAATAAACTAGTCTTTTAAATATTTATATATCTTATTAGATAATATTTATATGTTTTACAAATATAATAGTGTATTTACATATCACCTTTATCATAAAGTTTGTTAAATTGTTTCAAACGGTTAGGGATTTCAGCCAAGAAGGAGGCTCAATGCGATATTCTCAAACGGTCGGGGATTTCAGCCAAGAAGGAGGCTCCCGTTAATTTCCTGACGGATCCGCTTGAAGGGAGGTCTACCCTACGACCAGCTGATATTCTTGTGATTGGGTGGGCAGGGGGAAAACACGCTTGTCTGGACCTTACTGGTGTGTCCCCTCTTGTTGGGCTTCGGGACAATGGTTTTGTTGCCGGTCATGCTGCACTTAAGGCAGAATCAAGCAAAGTTGTTAAACACGAAAAAACTTGCTTGGAGAATCAACATGTGTTTATCCCATTTGCTTTTGATATATTTGGTTTTCTTGCCCCAGAGGCCGTGGAGTTTTTGAAAAGGGTTCAACGTGTCATACATAATAATTGCTCGGTTCCTAAGAACAAAAACTTTGTTTTTAGTAGAATTGGGTTTGCTATTCAAAAGGGGTGGCGGCGCAACTTGTTGCCCGTTTGCCTGCTATTTTATTGTGATCGATTGATGGTTGTTATATGACAATTATCTCAATCTTATCATTTCCAAAAAAAAATAATAATAAAAATAAAAAAATTTAGGTTTACAAAGTCAAAATAAGGTTTTCGGCTTCTATTGATTCATATAGTCCCACAAATTAATTTATGAATTATCTGTTAAAAAACGGAAAAACCGAAAATCGAAAAACCCAAACCAAACGGTTGAGAAAAACTAAAAACAGAATATTTTGGTTGCGGTTCGGTTTTGGGCAAAAACCGAACCAAGCCGTGCACATCCCTATATCTAGCAAACCATTAAGGATTGTCACATTTTCCTTTGATGAGTTGCCTATTTAAAACTTGCAGTCTTGCTTTCATCAAACGAACTGAATATACAGACAAAACACGTTGTGGTAGAAAAGGTTCCACCCCTAAGTAAAACATGTTTCGTTCACACTCTCAAGTGATCTGAAACTTAACGTAGTTTTTATTAAAGAACAAGTTAATAAGCTTTGAACGCATACTAAAATATCGATGAGAGTAGCAAATTTCAACATGCAAAATTTATCGATGAGGTTTAAATCTTTAAGCTTTTCAAGAAACACAAACGTCGTTCAAAGATAGTGGCTATGGCACAAATTCTAACATCAATGGCCTTCAACGAATCCTCAAACAACCATTTAAATGGTTGTTGGTGCAATCCAACCAACCATTTGTAAATGGTGTTGGAGTATATCGTTAAAGACGTGCGTGTAGCAGACCCTTTAAAATAAAATAAAATAAAATATTTGTAATTACGAATTCAAGTTTCTGGAATTTGGCCTCAATTCCTTTGTTATTAATTTCTTTTTGGTTTTTAAAATACATATGATTTAGCTTCTAAGAATGTAATTTATAACTGTTTTTTGTTTGAAAAGATTTCATGTCTCTGACTCTCTGGCTCGTCTATTTTTTTAAAATTTGACCGTTCAAAAATTTAAAGCCAAAGGCTTAAAGCTATCATGGCAAATTCTTTTAGTATATTGATGCAAGTTTATTGGTGGTGATCTAATGGGGTGGCTGAGGGGATGGTTAGGTTGGTGCCGTTGGGAGTTGGTGATATGTCTTGATTCCATTCGTTAGCTTCAAGTCTGTCTCATAGCTATCCTCCATACATGATTGATTGTATTCCCATTAAAGGAAATAAAACATCCAGTTTTCTTTATAATTTGGGTTATCCAACAAAGTATAACGGTTTTGTAAAACTTTAATTAAGCGAAAAAATTATATACAAGATATAGCTAAAGTTAATGATAGAACTCTTTTTTTAATGAGAAAACTAAGAAGCTTCTCTTTTTTTTACTCTTTTATAAAAAAGGTTACATAATATGTGTGTGTAACACATTTTTTCAGGATTGTAGTTCAAAGATGAGGAACAATTTAGTCTAACACAATGCAGCTTTCACTATATTATGCTAGACTGGGGGGACTTGTACGAGTAAGTAAGTAAAAAGGTTATTTAACCCACATACCCAATCGTAGGGCCCAATTTCATCAAACCCAAGTGAAAGGACTGTTAGGATATTCCTCAATTCTCTATAAATAGGAGGCTCATCCTCCACAAAAAATGTGGAATTTTCTATCATCTCTAAACTCACACATATTATTACACACACTATCATGTGGCCCCGATTTGACTTGAGCGTCGGAGTGTCCACGGAGCCTATGGCTCCTTGGGCCCTCTAACGTAGTTCTTCATGTGATCGCATTTAGCACAAGATCGGAGATCCTCCATTGATGACTCGAGACGAGGTTGTTTGATCTTCTCGTTGGAACATCTACCAAAAACAGATAAGTGACGGGTTTATGTTTCTTCAATAACCATAAATTTTTTATCTTAATTTGAATATAATATTGCTATTAGAAAAAATAAACATATATCAACGCATGATAAAATTCAAAACTGCATATATGTATCAATAAGATAATATATATTGTGTATATAGTTAGTCTAAAAAAGCTTAAAACAAAAAAAAATATATAAAAAAAAATTGAGCCACTAATTTTGGATATCGATTGTGTCTTATGTCTTTTCAACTTATTTTATTATATACATTGTACTGTGTCTCACTACAAGAGAAGCGAGAATTAGTGGCGACAAATGTCGCCGCTAAAGGTGTCAGAAATCGCCGCCTAAAGGCTTTAGTGGCGACAAATCGCCGCTAAAAGGTCGCCGCTATTGCCACATCGCTAATGAGGAAGTATCGCCGCTAAATATATCTTATATTTCGCCGCTATTGGTGGTGTCGCCGCTAATGGCGCCGCGGCTAATCGTCTCTTTTGTTGTAGTGTCTTATGTCTCATCAACTCATATCTTGTGTATTGTGTCTCCAACTCATTTTATTTTGTATTGTGTATTGTGTCTTATTTCTCTAACTCATATTATTTTGTACTATGCATTAATGTGTCTTATATATGTCTCTGAATTTAATATTGTGTATCTTACTCAATTTGTGTTGTGTTTTGTGTATTGTATCACACAAAAAGTATTGTATTTTGTATTGTGTATTTTGCAATGTTTGTTTCTTACTTTCTTTTATCACAAAATATTATGTCTTATGTCTCTTCAATTTATTTCAAAAAACACAATCATGTTCTGGAAAATACAATGTCGAGCAGAAAAGATACAACGACGAGTAGAAAAAACACAATGACGATGATTAGATGTAATGAGCTAGACATGAAATTTTTCTATAATTTCAACACCATACTCGTTTTAAAGATAAAAAACACTCGTTTTTATGGTGTTATTTTTGTAAAAAAATAAATAATGTCGTATATAAAAGTTATGAACGCTTTAAAAAAACTGAGGGAACTTGAAAAAAATTCAATAAAATTGGTCTTTACCAAAATACTCTTCAACGACTTTTTGTTCTATAATTTGATCTCAAATTTTAACTATACATATAACGAGCATAAATTATCTTACCATTCTTCAACGACTTTTTCTTCTATAATTTGATCTCAAGCTTTCTTGAAGTATTTGTTTTGGATCCTTTGTCATTGATGTGGGGGAGTTTCCATTTAGGTCCTCCTCGGAATGTTTGTTCCCATCGGGTTTACTAGTCTCAATCCTCCATAGCATTGTCGGCATTTCTTCCTTGGTAGGAAGGTCAAAGTGTTCGAGTGGGACTTACCAAAATCCAAGCAGTACATGGTAGACTGGGTCACGCTCCACTGTTGTTAAGGAGTTCAAATTTTTGGTATGGGGTCCTGGATAAGGGATCCAGTATATTGGAGACTCTATGTGCACCGTGCTGCTGCTACCAAGTGGATGATCGTTATAAGCTTCCCTATTCGAAGCTAATTCTGGGGAACCCCGGTGACTTGCGAAGTGCCGTAGTTCGTGACATTGACAGGATTTCGGTTGGTGCTCGGGGCTGGCTTGCCGCAAATGTTGGGGTATGACATTCTATAATTTTCATCACCATCTATATATAAAAAGGTTCTAAAAACATTTATCACCATAAAGTTGGTGAACACTTCCACCCGCAGACGCAATAAATAACACGACATAATATCATGTAAATCATTCAACAATTGGGTTACCAGAACCCGTTTCCATAATAGCTCAGTAGCAATCCTTTGAAGTCATTGGTGAGTTTTCTATTGTTGTAACTATTTAACTGTTCACGATTATAACTAACTGTTATACAGCGAATAGTTGTAGTGTTTTATTGTGATCTTTTCTAGCGGCAGTTGGTTCTAGTGTGTGAGAAAGGGTTTCACAGGACACCGCTAAAATTTTCGCCCGTAGTGTTAAAAAAAAATCATTTAATATATCGGGAGACCGCTAAACGAAAATTTTGAGACACCTAGTGTGTTTTTTTGACCAAATCGTTTTATATATCCTCTCGCGAACCCGGTTTTCCGGAGACCGCTAAAAAAAAATTTTGAGACACCTATTGTGATTTTTTTGACCAAATCGTTTTATATCCTCTCGCGAACGCGGTTTCTCAGAGCTGCATTCGTGTCAGTAGGTCGTGCGAGCAACGCGTTGGTTTAAACAAATTTGGATCTGTAACTCGTTTTTGCACCCCCCTGCGCGAGGGTAGGAGATTTGATAAAACCTATCACAAGATTTTGAAACACATTATGAGGTTTATCCTTATAAACCAACCATTTTGTGTTCACCCCACCATTGTGGGGACAAGGTAAAACCCACATATGCACATATGAGACTTCTCATTCACACACATATTTTTAACATTATATTGTGCTTTAAAGTTATGGATTCTTTTCTTTATATTACAAAAAGTTTCACGGTTAAAAAATGAAATAAAGGTAGTTAAAAAAAGGCAAATTGGATTTAAATAATCTCACCTTTTGGGTATTGGCCAATAATAATCCCATCTGAAAATATCACTGTCGGCAGTCCCACCTTTTACTTTTTATTTGAATAATGGTTCCGCCGTTAAAATCCCTCAAGAAGTTAGATTTTTGCTTACGTGGCCAGTGACGTGTCTTAACTTTTTTATTGACCATCTGAAAGCATGTTGACCATATTTAACCCATTTCACCCCCGAAATTAACCTGGAACCCTAATTACAAATCCTTCACCAACCTCAAAATTCGACATTACAGATGGGAACTTAAGTACGAGTTCAAATCACCCGATTGTTACCGAAAGCTAGTCATCACCATTAATGGAAGAACCCCCGGTCCCACCAAACAAGCTCAGAAAGGTGATACCATTGTTTTTTACCTCAAGAACAGTTTATTGACCGAAAACGTCGCCATCCATTGGCACGGAATGCGACAGGTAATTAACACACTTGTAGATTAAAACGGATGTAAATTTGTAAACTTTGTAACTCCATGGGCTGAACAGAAGGGGTCTCCCAATGCCCTATTTTACCAGGAGACACTTTCAGATACAATTTCGTTGTTGATAGGGTAAATTATCCCCAAAATCTCATATTTCCAAACCAGAATGATAGTCATCATTCATGTTGATTGCTGATTGTTGAATGTTTGATCGTGTGCAGGTAGGAACATACATGTACCATGCTCATTACGATATGCAACGAGAAGCGGGGTTATATGAATCGACTCTGGTGGCGCCGGCGGCCGGAGAAACTGAAACGTTCGTATATGTTTACGATAGAAGCATCATTCTCAACGATTGGTATCACCGGAGCACGTATGAACAGGCTGCCGGATTTCTTCAATCCCGTTCGTCTGGGTTGGTGATCCTCGGGTACTAAAAAGATGGTCAATAGCGTTTTAAGATGGTCAACATAAATGAATACACGTCACTTGCCACGTAGACAGTCACGTAAGCAAAAATCTAACGTCGTTAGAGTTTTTAACGGCGGTACCATTATTCAAATAAAAAGTAAAAGGTGGGACCGCCGACAGTGATATTTTCAGGTGAGATTATTATTGGCCAATACCCAAAAGGTGAGATTATTTAAATCCAATTTGCCTTAAAAAAACGCTCAATTTAAAATTTATGATTTATTAACATTGTATTTATTTATTTAAAAGTAGTTGAAAAAAAAAAATTATTTATGTGGGTATATATCTTAACGTGTTATACTATATTATATGTGGTATATATAAATTTTAACTGTTTTTATATATGGTCGCCTCGCGTACTGTTCAAGGTATTAGGTACTTTTTTAACACAATTTATTACTTTTTTTTATTAATTGTAAATTTTTTTTAACTTGAATATACGGGATAATTTTTTTTTAAAGTGGATACCCTCTGCCTCGATGTCTAGATCCGTCACTGATCTTTTCTCTTCTAATATATAAGGAGGATCTTTCCTCTAATACATAAGGATGATCTCTGGTTTGGTAAATGATCTCATATAAGTTTTCATACTTGTTCTTGTCAATATACTTTTGAATTGTACAATTAGAAGCGATCTTCACGCAATTCAAAAGGTTGTTAAATTAAAATGAACGGTTTATCTTAGGATCGATTGATATGGCAAAAAAGCTGAAGCATAGCAGAACAAATTTTGCTAAACACGATAAAAAATGTTTGGAAAATCAACATGCATTTATCTCCTTTGCTTTTAATACATTTGGTTTCCTAGCCTCAGAGACTGTGGAGTTTCTGAAAAGGATTCAACGGGTCGTGCATAGTAATATCTCGGCGTCCAAGAACCAAAACTTTGTTTTTAGTAGAATTGGTTTTGCTATTCAAAAAGATGTGACGGCGCAACTTGTTGCCCGTTTGCCTATTAGTTTATTGTAATTGGTATGCTTTCTGGTTATATTATTAAAACCAATTTCCAAACTACATGAAAGATATGAAAGCAAAGTTTCTTTCAATTGCATAAATTGTTTTCAATCTTATTCCTCTCTGTCCGTATTTCAACTTCTTTACGTAGGGATGTGGGATGATACTTTTAAATTTGGTTAAAAAGCTGTTAAACATTACGAGTTATTAAACTTTTAGCCAGAAGAGAAACAGGAGGCTTTGACGAAATGCAAAAGCACATTGACAAAACGGTCTACCTTTTATAAAACGGTAAATTACATATATCCTCCTATTTTGAGACCTAATTACATATTTATTCAAGCCTAAACTTAAATTACATATTTCTCCAATCCATGTTATAGCCAAAAAACTTAAATTACATATATCACCATCAAAATAGATATATATGTGAGTTTTTTTATGTTTGTAAGGGGATATATTTAATTAAAAATTTTAGGTTGGGTATATATGTATGGGGTGAGGTTATCCTAAGGAGGGTCCTTATGGTAAGTAGGCGTAGGGAGGGTATCAAACGGACCCCGATTGAGCTCA
>WOUH02000002.1:2748836-2765280 GCA_009936405.2 Stevia rebaudiana
TTGCAAAATTTCACGGGGGACGTTCGGGATTTTAACCTATATATACCACTAAAAATTTTCGGTTCACGGTGGGCGGCCGCCCCCCGGGGCTTGTATGTAGGTTCGCCAATGCCCCCCATACAGCCCACCCATTTCCACCATTTTACTCATCCACTTTACTCTTTCTCTCTCCTGCGTGACAGTCAATACAACCCCCCATACAGCCCCCACACCGGATAGTCTTATACTTAAAATAATAAGTTTAGTTTATTATTTCTGTTTACCTGATTAGACACCTACAAGGCTGCAAGTGGTGCAAAAACTTGGGTCATAGAAAGAGTTCCACTAATAACTTGTTGTACGGATAAAGTATAAGTTTTTCTGGGCAGATGCTTAAAACATTTTTTCAAAGGGTAAAGTGGGAATAAATTAACCAAAATAACTAGCAACAAATTAAGTTGCATGTAGTAGATTTATTAAAGATCTCAATTATTTGATTTAGAGAGGAACTAAATTTGTTATTCCTATTATGTGGCCTGTTGTTGGGACGAACATTATGAGAAAAGTTAGTAGATGGTGTGCACAAATTGATTTTTTGTTAACACCTAATATATCTTCTTTCAATTCAGACCCTACTTTTAGTGGGATTTCACTAGGTAGGTTTATTCATTGCATAGTTTCCTACTGATTTTAATGTCAACATTTGTCTTGTAAACAATTTAAGGCTATCTGTGGAGCAATTGGTAAGTTTGCTGGTTTGTGACAGCATTAAGAAATATATTACATAAATGTGTTCAGTAAGATCGTGTACATCAAAACGTGAAACCATCTAGCCCCTTGTATCTTGCGCAAAGCGAGAGACAAGCTAAGCATGTGGTACGCCAAATTTGTACTGCAAACAATTATTATACTTAGGGTATACAAGGTGGGCGAATTCAAAAGCCCAGTTTAAAGGAGGTCTAGCTCATCTTCATCTCTATTCAGTAGCAAACCGGTTAATAACTAAAGTTGCAAGGTGATTAATCAAGTGAGTTTTATTTATATTGAAGATGAATATAGCTCCAGATGTTGTGTCTCGCAACTATAAAAAAAGAATCACTAGTAGATTTAACATTTGAGGGATACAAGCAAAGTTACATGCAAATTGTGGCACGTGACGGTACATATTAATTACACATATATATATATGTGTGATTTTTAACGGTGAATCGCAATTGTGAACTAATTATTAAACCAAGATGCAAAATATTAAATTGAGGTGGTAACAAAACACAGAAAGTATATTCACAGTATACAGATGACAATAAGTTGTTTCTATTAATATACTAGACAATGATGCAAAATATCAAATTGAGGTGGTAACATAACATTGAAAGTATATTTACCGTATAGGAGTAGGATCAAATACAAACTCTATTTTTTGTAAAAACCGTAAAAACCAAAGTGTTATTACAAATAACAAGTGCGAATACAAAAATAAGGTTATACATCATCATAGCATTTTAAAAATGTTACTATAACATCTTGTTATTCATATTATCACTTTAAATCACATAATTTTGACAAAATAACATTTATAAATAACAAAGTGCTATTATTAAAAGTTATGTTCTATATACAAACATATTATTGTGAAAATATTAAAATAACACATTGTTATTTATACTATCACTTTAGATTTCATATTTTTTACAAAAAAAAATGAGAAGATATTATGATAGCACTTTATTATTTATAATAACACTTTAGTTCTCACAGTTTTTACGAAAAACATGGTTTGTATCGGAACCATCCCCATTTCGAAGATAATATTGAAGCTTTTACGTTACTACTTAATACTTACTATAACAGCCATGAACCCATGGTGAGAGATGGATTTGAACACCATAATTTTTTTTTTTACTTCACAAAAAGGTACTGACCAAGTAACCGTCTACATATTTCCATTTAAATTTTAACTAAACTCGCGAGGTATCCGCCGTGTTGCGCGGGTCTTAAACCCTTGTTTAATTTGACATAACAATCTTCAGGTTATCGTAACCGCCGCCACAAGCAAATTGTTGTCTTTTAGAGGCACACAGAAAGTAAGGTTGATCATTCTATGTACTAAAACGTATCACTAGCTAATTACATATATATATTCGTGAGAAGGAAATTTTCCTTAAATTTCTCATTTATTTAGAGATAGTATATGCTAGTAACGAAAGTTGAAGATTGTGGCATGTTGAATGCAAAGAAATCAATGAATTGGGATAGAAAATTCAAGTTGTATTTTATTGTTCCCTTAGATGTTTTTGGGATTTGATGAAGATGAGTGAATTATCTCCCACATGACTTGTATGTCTTCGTATCCTCCACATGCCTCCATGTCTTTGTAAAGACATACCATACCATTCTTGTGCTCTGCAATTACCATAACAATTATATTAAATCTTCTTAACGAAAGAAAAAAATAAATATGTACACATGTGTGAACAACGTGACACAATGTTGTAGTGATAATTTAATCAAGAAACATACATATATGATATATACATGTATATTTAACACGAATATATGAATTTAAATACATATTCGTGTGTGTGAAGATCTAAAGAGGAAGATTATTTAGTGTCTATACCTTTAGCTTTGTTTTTAAGACATGATCTTAACTTAAAAAGAAAGCCTTTTGTGGATGAAAGAAAAGAGTTTCTGTAACTGAAGCAATGCCACACCTTCCACCTCCTCATTGTCCACAATTCTGAAGTCAACTTCAGCACTCACTCTCTTACTCCTTTAGGTGTCATGTGAGTGTGGGTATAATATATATATTTATATATATATATATATATATATATATACACATAAAATAAAGCAAAGGTTTCCTTGCTACAACACAAACTACAATGGACAAAGAAGAAGGTAACACCCTAAGAGACAAGAAGCCTAGTGATTAAAATTATCTTGATTGTCATTTTTCTATTTCTTTAAAGAAGTATATATAAATAGCATAAAGGAAAACTTAATGATGCATTATGCCTATTTTAAGAATAATTAATATACTTTTACAATATATATACATGGATCGGCTAAAATAATAGGTGGATTTTGTGCGAGAACTTGAAGGTTGTTTCAATTATTTTTGGATCCATCATCATTATCCAGATCGAGACTACCAGCGTCACAGGATTTCAATTGTCCCAATTTTTTGACGCTTTATGCTAAACTCAAACTCAAGAGACACAGCAGGAAGCCAAAAGGAAAACCCTTTGTTGTGACGTAGATATGAACCCAAGACCTCCAAAAAAAAAAGGCAAATGGGTGTTATTGGGCTATAAGCCCATTGGCGGTTGTTGCGTTTATAGAGTCTAGAAAAGTTGCTGTAATTGATCTTTGGCCTGGTCAATTGTAGTTATTTTTTTCTAAACTTTATTAAATCAATTTTGTTGTAATGGTTATCTTCATTTTTAGTTATTTAATTAAACATCTTTATTATTGCTAATTATCGTTACTAAGTTTATAACCTAAATTGATTTGTAAAAGTGCAAACAACTTTTAAGATTGGAAGCTATTAACACTAAACAAATAATGTATCCATGAGTGTGAACTACCTACAACTTGTGTCATGCATGCTTTAGAAGGACTCAAAAAAGGTTTAAATTTTTTTTAACAATCAGAGTATATATATCCCAGAAAAGGAAAATTAATGATTCTTGAGGTGAGAGTATATGCTTAATAATGAAGTTAAGAAGTAGACAATTTTAGTAGGAAGGATCGTTGGCATTTTTCGCCCATTTCTTTTTGTTATTCAAGATTCGAATTAAAAGTAATTACTATTAAAAGGTGGTGATGGGGCCTCATTTATAAGGTCAAACGGTTTGTTGGTTTTTCTTTTGATATTTTGTGTTTGTAATCCTTTCATTCTAATGCTTGACACGTCTTTCTCTAATAAAATAAATACAACAATTACACATTATGTTGATATATATAGAACTTAGTAAATTATGAGTAGCAATTGTTATCATGTAAAGTTTTTTTAGAATGTTACTAGTATCTCATGTGTATATCTCATACAAATTTAGATCTTTCAATTACCACAACAATGTTTAGAAAGATTAAGACCAATTTAGTTCTCGAATCTTAATATCTCAAACCTAATTCATATACAAAAAATAATTAAAAAAAAAAATATAAAGTTTATTGTGTTTTATTTTCTATTTATGTGTGCTTGTATCACTTAATCATTATGGTTGGAAATGGGATTAGTATGAAAAGTGATGCAGCATGTGCTATTCACCAACTTTCGTTATTTTAGGTTTACCTGCCAATGTTTCACGTTCCTTTTTAATAGATATACAAACAAAAAAGAGAAGGGATATAATTCATATATATATATCTCATGTCTAAAAATATGTAACAAGTAGACGGAGACACTAAAAAACATAAAAATATGAAAATAAATAAAATAAATAAAAAATAAAAAATAAGATGGCTGCAAGTTATACCCGGCAACTATTCAGATGTATGTTGCACTATGTCATGATCACTTTTCATATATAGCATAAAAACAATCAAATTTCACTGAAATACCAAAAAAATGTAAGAGGATGTTTTGACAAACATAAAAACAAGTACCAAACACATGAGTCTACCTCTGGTGTCAAACGCTAGCTCGAGAAAACTATTCTTTCAAGCCCATTTGTAGGGTGGGACAGATTCCATTCTCCCCAACTCTATGTACGAATTAAGCGGTAAAGGGTAGTAATAAAATATAATCATTGTATTCGTGGTAAATTCCAAGTTTAATGTATTTTAGTACACTTTTTGGCTGATGCTGGGAGCAAATGGTACATTTCATTTGTTGGTAGTATGAGACTAAAAGAATTACTTCCTTTTCAATTGGTTGTTTTTTGCATCTTAACCCTTTTTTTATTATATTATTACTTTGCTTAGTAAAACCACGTTTAATCTTAAACTTGAAGCCCCAATCATGTATCGTTCTTCAAACACACACAGACTATGCATCCACTCCCCCCCCAACCCATCTACTTCAATTTTAATCCTAATTCCTAATTGTGGGTTACTAGTTTAAACATCAAATTCCCACAAAATAAACGACCTAATACCCACCTTTTTGCTTAATTTTAATCTTAATTCCTTATTGTATGTTGTCAGTTTGAACACCCAATTTCTTTTAAACTTGGTTTTGGTGTTTGATTGAAGGCTTGAAACACTAGGGCAAGTTTTTTTTCCAATCTTCCAAAATTCGATTTCATATCAAAACTCAAAAGTTTTTTCTATTTCTTTCATAATTTTTGAATCTTGAATGTATCTTAGATACTTGATTAAGTGATTATATGATTATGTTAATATGTTACACATTTATAATACGAATTTAGGGCATTAATTATTTATTTAATTGTTTTCGTTAAAAGTTGAGCTATATAAGTATTTATTTAATTGTTTTCGTTAAAAGTTGAGTTATATAAGTATTATTGAAAAGTAAGTCATTATGAAAAAATTGAATCAGAACAGTGACAACCAGAAATTTGATTCAGGGTTTCCGAAAAAAAAAATCTATCCCATAAATTCAAGTGCAAAGACATATAAATCATATTTTGGTTTGTTAATTGTTTTAAAAGCACTGGCAAAAAGCAAAAAGATGCAGTTGTTAATGATGGAATTTCAGGTAGTCATCGTTTTTCAGCAACACCAAATGTTGCAATGTAATAAAAACTTACCCTATCAAACAGAGTAAAAAACAATGCCAAAATAAAAAACTTAAAAGTTTTAACATTTTATAACCAACAAAACATAAGTTGAAAAGTGTACCATAATACTAAAAGCATTAAAAAAGTTCCAACCAACCTGAAATGAAAATCAAAACATCACAATCCTATAACCAAAACAGAATTTAAGCAACAGATTCTTTAGCAGCCTGCCTCTTTCTAGCTTCTTCAATGATGGTTAACTTGATACCCTTACCCTTGGGTAAAGAAACCCACGGTTTTGACCCTTTTCCAATAGTGAAAACATTACCCAAACGGGTCGCAAACTCATGACCCGTTGCATCTTGAATGTGAACCGTTTCAAAGCTTCCCTTATGTTTTTCTCTGTTCTTAAGGATTCCAACACGACCTGTGTTTCTTCCACCGGTTACCATAACAACATTTCCGACATCAAATTTGATGAAATCAACGATCTTGTTTGAATCGAGATCGAGTTTGATGGTGTCGTTGGCTTTGATTAGTGGATCCGGGTAACGAATGGTTCGACCATCATAAGTGTTGATGTATGGAATGCCCTTTGAACCGAATTGGACTGAACGAACCTTGCACAACTTAAACTGCATTTAGAAAAAACTTAGAATTTAAAGATTTATATATTAAAAAAAAATATGATAAGATAAGATTATATCAAAAGAAAAGTAAATGCAATTATATTAATCTCAAATAGCTAGATCAAAAAATGACAAACAGTAAGTCAAATGGTAATTTATTTCAAGAAACATGTTCTCAAAAAATTGTCTAAAAACTAAAGTTATATAAATAAATCTATAAAAAAAAATATTAAATTCTTAACGCTCTAATGGATGTTTGCCAAGTAGCATTATAGCATTTTAACCAGATGTTTAAAATGATATATTTCTTATACTTAAAACAAACATGATTAAAAAACTTTGTTGCAAACAAAAAATTAACAGTTACTTTACATCAGATAAAAAAAACTTTTGAGAACAAATTTACAAACCTTTGACTCCTCGTCTCTGATTGAGTGCAACCTGAATCTGCCTTTTGTGTCATAAAGCAGACGGAAGTTTTCATTGGTTTTAGGAATAGAAACAACATCTGTTCAAAAAAGAAACAAACTCCATTAAAATTAAACAAAAGAGATTTTTTTTTTAAAATATGTTAAAAATCAGCTTCTTGAACTAAACTAAAAGTAGTTAACTTAGAGCTAAACATCACAAAAACTTCATCAACACAATTGTTTGTAATACAAAATACATTAAAGCTTATGAAACAAGTGTAAGGACCAAAACAATAACTAACTTTTGGGGAAAAATAACAGAAATAAGAGAAGAAAAACAGTTAGTAAACTAACCCATGAAACCAGCAGGATAAGTTTTGTCAGTTCTGACCTTGTTGTCAACAAGAACATGACGTTGCATCAAAATAGATTGTACCTCGCGGTAAGTCAAAGCATACTTCAACCTATTCCTCAAAATCAGGATCAAAGGCAAGCATTCCCTAGATTTGTGGGGTCCAGATGATGGTTTAGGAGCCTGAAAAACAATAATAAAAGTTATAAAAGCAAAAAACTATGGTGAAAAACAAAGCAATTACATTAAAATAAAAAAAAATAAAAAAACATGAAAAGATTAACTTACAAATGCACCACCAAGTTTGTCAAGCATCCAATGCTTTGGGGCATTGAGCCTCTTCATATGTTTCTTTAAACCTCTAGCCTTTAAATAAGTAAACAATTTGTTAGTTATGCAAATCATTAAGCTAACAAAAAGTCAAATAAATATCTAAAACCATTGCTACAGAGTTGCAGAACTAAGCATCGAATTTCTTAAAGTAAAAATGTTACCACACAGCTAAAAACACAATACAAAATAAATAAACAACAAGAAATCAAGCATATGTTATATTCACTACAACTTTCATTAACTCAAACCTCAGTTAGTAGAAAGATCCATAATGTTGTTAGAAAATCGCCAAACAAATTCAACTAAACTATTAATTACAGCTATCAAAATCAGTATTACAGGAGGAAACTAACACTTAACAAGAGAAAGTATTGTAATTCGCAGAAATGACGAGAAACAGCTTAATTAGACTAAAATACACAATCAAATACAACATTTAAATCAAACCGCAGACACTCAGACTCGAGTAATCTCAATCAATGTATAAATTAGTGATTCGATGTTGTAATCTCAATCAATGCAAAAACAAGTGATTCGATGTAGCAACTTTAAAATAAACCTAAGAAATGGTACCATTGTTGCGGTGTCAGGTGGGAGATCTAAATCTCCGGTTAAAATCTCCGGCTACCCTGCTCCTCTTCTCTACAAGCGACTGCTGCAACGCAACAATCTTCTTTAAGATTTCCGTCTTATAAACCCTAGATCATATATGTTTATATGCATCGTAACCCTATTTTATCTGGTGGGCTTTGAATCGAACGAGCTGGTTATTATAATTTGGGCTTGATCTGCAATTAATATATACAAACGGGCCAAGATATAAGGATCCCTAAAAAGATGTTTGATTGAGAATAAACCGAGGTTGAATTAGACCACACGGAGTGGTCTCACCCTTTCCCACTCTTTCTCGTTTTCACGTCAGTGTCACATCAGCTTTTTCCGAGTTTCTTCACATTTTTCTATTTTACACGGTGTCGTTCCACTAGTCCCTATTTTTTCCCGCTTTCCTCATTCTCCCTTTTCTCTTCTCCTCCTTTTCGGTGAGACCCGGGGTGTGCTTCCCGAATTTTCCCACCCCGAAAGTGGAGGGTGATGTTCCCGATTGGACCGATTCTTCCCACTCTTTCCCGAGCTCCACTCTGTGTGGCCTTATAACTTAAAAATTCACATATAACAAAACTCTTTAATTGTAATATGTTGTATATTAGATGTTAGGGGTGAGCAAAAAACCGAATTAACCGAACCGGAACCGAAATAACCAAACCGAAAAACCGAACCGAACAAAAAACCGAAAGAAAACCGAAACATTCGGTTCGGTTTCGGTTATTCCTTTTATCAAAAACCGAAATAACCGAACCGAACCGAATCACCTAATTTTTATAATATTTTTTATAAATATGCTAGTGTTTATATAAATTTAATATGTGTTTATGTATATATATTATTATTTTTATTTGCTTTATAGTACTTATTAAATAGACTAATATAACAAACAAACAAACCTACCCAGTATAATCCCACTATATAGTAGGGTCTGGGGGGTGGGATAGATACAGACCTTACCTTTATCCCAGAGGGATGAAGAGGCTGCTTCAAAGAGACCCCCGGCTATTAAATAGATTAATATCTTAAAGATTTATATATCATGATTATATAGTTCTTATATCTTTTGTAATTATACAAGTATATTCATACATTAACTTTTATCATTAAGTATGTTAAATTGTTGAAAACGGTTTAATTTATAAAGGCGAAATATGTTTCACCCCAATTGATTCATATCGTCTCATAAATCACTTCATGAATTATCTATTAATAGTCTATGTGTTTGTATTTTTAACGTTTTGGTACTAAACAAAAAGTAAAATAAAATATAAAAAAACCGAAAATAACCAAAAACCGAACCGAAACCGTTAATATAGCCGAAAACCGAAACCGAACGGTTATTAAAAACTAATAACCGAATATTTTGGTTACGGTTACGGTTTTAGGTAATAACCGAACCCCTATTAGATGTCATTACAATCATTTGTAAAATAAGAATAGTGAAGTTGTAAAAATTATAAATAAGAAATAATGAATTGTTAATAATAACTAAATTATATTTTAACATGAGATAATTCAAATCTTTTTTCCTTTTTTCTCTGTTTCATTCTTTTATCTACTTCATTCTCTCGTATGTTTCACTAGCTTATATCAAACAGAAACTAAGTACTTTTTTGTTTCTCTAAATGATTTTTTTTCTTACTTATGGTAAATAGGATATATGTCTTTTATTTATGTTATCAAAAGAGTTATTATCAACGAAGTATCAATTAGTAAACAGATCGATAAATAAATAATATAAATCCTTCAGTTGGTGGCGTTATGATTATGATTCGAATTCTAGTTTCTCTTCATAACATCTTTTTAGAGGACAAACGTACAAAACAAAGTGTGATAAGATATAATGTTCATTAGGGGCTGTGGCGAAGCTTGAGATTTTTGTCAAGGATTGTCAAGATCATATATGTAGAATTTTCAGGGATTTCGTGGGTTGCCGGCCTATATATATAAAAAACAAATCGGTCGAAATCACGAAATTTACACTGCGCGCGAAAAAATCGGCGGTCGCCAGGGCAACCACAGGCCCTAAGTAAAATTCGCCCCTGATTAGGGGAATACTGATAAAGGTCTCATTAAGTATTCAAAGCGATTTAGCATATAAATTTTGACTACTCAGGCTATTTGGTAGTCCTTCAATAGCATTAAGAGACTACCCGCTTAGTGATTCATAACTTCTTAATAATCTTAATCATATAGACTTAAGATTATCTCTTAACCATCAAGAGGCTATAAACCATTAAGATTACCTCTTAATGTAATTAAAAGTCTAACAAACAACCCCGCTAAATAAGTTTGCTCTGATTTGAACCTAACGAAATTTGCTTTTTGAAATACTATTATTTGGAAAGGAAACAAAAAATAAATAAACACCATCTTATCTTTTCATATCTCACAAGAAAGAAGCAAATAATGGAGGCTTTAATAAAGATTTGAAAGAAACCTTTTTTCCTTTTTAAGAAAAAAAACTGAGACATGTTGAATTATACGTTAAAGACAAAATAAGAAAATAAGATACTCTTTGTATGCTATTGAATAATATGTGTAACGAAATATATTATTTTATTTTCAAATGTAAACAATAAATTATTTTCAACCCTGTAAATGATTTAATATTTTACTTTGTTTATAACTTTTGACCATCTATCTTATCACATTCCATTGTAGTGTATTATGCCGTATGTAATGAACATCTATTTGAATGATAGAAAGGTAATGTATTTCATTCTATTTTCTTCATTTTGATATTGCTAAGGATCCCATTCATTCATGGATTCCTGAATTTATTGTCCTAACCTACCTTCATGGTAGTGGTTTAAGAAGCGTAATTGCTAGAGCGTCGTAGAAAAAAACAATAATGATTTAGCAAGAGCAGTCGGACGACCTACTTATAGAAATAGTAGAGTAGTTAAGAGTAGAGACGAGAGATTTATACATAATTTATTCAAACTAATAATGTGCAATATAATTTCAATATTTTTTATAAAAAAGTACTTTGAATAGAAATGAGAGATTTAGAAACTTGCACTTAATTTTGAATTAACGTGTCAACTTGATTTAAAAACAATTTATTGTATGGCAAAAAGTTAATGAGCTATATATGTGGTGTGGTTCTTATATCACGACTCAAATGATGAAATGGAGCCCCCCTTCATTGCTAAAATTTAAAAATGCACCATCTACGCCCCCGTTCTTTAAACCAATTTCTATATTTTGCTCCTTAGAAGATTATACGGTTTACATCTTGAAATCTAGTTGGATCTATTTCATTGGTTAAGCTTAACAAAGAGGTGAGAAATGTAATTTGATGTGAAGCTATCATATATAGTTCATAACACAATACCTCATAGGCTTAAAATAGGTTCATCGGAGTGACACTTTATAAAAATGACAAGTTTGTTTCGAGCTAGTATTGTTTTAAAAAAAAAATAATACTAATTTATATATTTTTTTATAACAAAAAACTTTAAATAATAATACGTGTCACACTTTCTTTGACCTCACGACGTTTTATCATGTCTCTCTCTTATTAATTATTAACTTTTTTTTTCATATTAAGTACTATTGATTTTAAACGGTTTACTTATATAATTAGATATAAAATTTTAAATCTTTTGTATTAAATTTATTTAAACTTAATAATTAATAAAAGATTTCAATCATATCTTATTTAAAAAGATGATGATTCTTAATTTTTCATTATTTGTATATATAATTTTCAAGTCTTCTGTATTTTTTTGGAATTGATAGAATATTGATGTAACGTCTAACATAACATACAATATCTCTTAAAAACTAATATTTTATTAAAATTGTTGTTTATTCAACCTATGTAATACATATATTTTCTAACCTACTAAATAAAATACAATCTACAAGAGAGAACTATTGCTTTGAGTTCGTATTACATAGATTTCCGACCTACCAATTAAAACAATTCTCCATAAGATCAAACTAAAAACGAAATTATCAAATGGATGGATCGACATCATTGATGAACTAAACTATCAATATATGCTTCCCATGTTGAAAACAGTCTTGTGTTGTAATCAGCTTCAGTTATTATTTAGGAAAAACACTCTCTCTGAATAATCATCTGGTTTCATCTTTAATGCATCGCCTGTTACGTACATCATGTGTACACAAAATAAACATATAAGTATTCAAAAATAGAAAGTAGTAGTCAATAAATCATTATCTTAAACAAGATTGATTGTATTATACCTTTAGGATTAGGATCTTTTCTAGGCAAGTCAACTACTTCATCCTTCTTCTCCGATAACTTTTCTGCATCGACATCTTCCCGTTGACCACTACCACCATCTTTTCCTCCGTCGCCGCCACCTACATCATCAGATTTCGATTGATCTCCATCGTCATCTACACTTTCATTATGGTGAAATATGTTTGAAAAGAAAGAACTAATGATCCCGCCACCACCATCACCACCACCTTCACCTCCATCACCACCACAATCTCCTCCATGCCCGCCGCCGCCATCAACGCCTGAATCTTCTCTCTTGTCTTCGTCTTCAGTTTTCACTTCACCTTCGGTATTATTTCTGTTTATGTGAAAGACATTCGAAATGAAAGTATCAATGATCCCACCGTCACCACCGCCATGTTCTCCGCCTTCATCTCCGGTGTAATCTTCACCGCCGTTTACACCCAAGATTCCACTTGGCCTCTTTTCAAGTCTCCCTATATGGATTTCTTCTTCACCGTCTCTGATTCTTTTGTTACCGATTTTCTCATGATCAGATACAAAATCTGGCATGTTGATCATACTATCTTCCATATCTACTTCTTTTTGGAAACACTAAGAATCAAAAGCAAACGCTTCCTACAAGTTTAACTGTTTAATGATTTTGTTCAAAAGCAATATTTTGGTTCCCTCACTTGCTCGGATATATATAAGGAATTTTTTTATATATAATATTTAGAAAAAATACTTGTAAAATAAGTTTGAAATACTCAGATATGATAGTGAGCCAATAGGCTATGACATTATGGGGAAAGGAGAAAGTGACATGTGGACAAAGTAAGATAATGTTACATTTCAGAAATAATATTATAAAAAAAGAAACCTGAATTGAAGGTGATTGTCGGTACACTGGATTTTGCCAACGCGGTTATTGACCAATTACTTTTACGAAGTTTTGATGCCGGGTTCGATTCTTATCTAGAGCAGTTTTCAAAGACATAGCAATGACGCTCGTCCCGGGCTACTATCCGGCTTCTTGTCCGAGCCAAAAGGGTTTTACGTGGCAAAGCTAAAGGTTCTTGCCCGGTTTTTCCTTGGAACGGTTGGTTGACGAGTTTCGAATCCAATCAACTTGGCCCGTAAGGAGGGTTGTGATGAGCCTCCGCTGCGATCGCAGCATGGGGGAGCCCCAATGCCGACGAAAAACACCCCAGGGTGTTAGAGGCGGGGTTTCAATCTCGGTCCTTGCACCTCTGAGTGCAACGGTCATAGGCCGTTGCACCAACTGCTGTTCTAAAAAAAATGTATCTGTTTTTTAATATCAACAAATATGTATAACTGTTTCTTAAAAACAGTTTAAATTCATTCAATATTGTAATAGAAAGACAACCAAAAAATAAATATAAATTGAATAATAACTAGATCAACCGGCTTGGAGAAGGCACCTCTATGGGTCTATGGTCTTTCATGACGTAGATCATGGTTTCAAGTCTTATTTGTCACAGTATATCATCGGGTAGTGAATTTTCTTTGAAATGATAGACGGGTCGGGTCATCAACATTGTTTGCGTTTGCAGACGTGGAATACCTTTCGCTAATTGATTTACTCGGCTTAAAAGGATCCGATAGACGTTAAAATAAGTATATAAATCGTATAAAGGGCTCTTTGATAGCCTCTTAATGTATTAAGAGACTACCAAATAACCAAGTGTAATAATAAATTAGATATATTATTATAATAATAAAAGTTTTGAGCGTTCGGAGAATCAAATCACGTGCAAATGAAGTTGCGAAGGAAAGCAGAAAGCAAGCCAATAGAGTGGTGACTAGTAATTGGTCGGTGGCTTTATGGATAATATAATATTATTCATCCTATACGAGATGGTCCTAATTAGTAATGTTTAAGTTTCCCGATTATTTTTGTTTGTTAGAGTGCTCACCTTCCAAAGTACACTTAAGCGTCTAGTTTTTCTTATGTGGCCGATACCTGATAATGATATATAGGTCCAAGTGTCCAACAATGTTCCTTGTGAATAACATTTCTTTGATTAAGCATGTAAGATTGTATACAAAATCCAAGATTCCTTATGAACCTAACATTTCTTTTACTTCTAGTGTCACGAATAAAAAAACTAATATCTCCATATAAGAATGATTTCAGAATGGTAATCAAATTAGGAAGAAACAAAACCCATATCATACAATAAAAACTAAACACTTTGTCCACATCTTCATTGGGATCAACTCTCTATGGTTGGCGAGCGCGCTTTATTGCTTATATTTTTTTCCCGCTTTTCATTTGTCTCTTGTATTTTGCCTCGGCTTCTGCATCTACTTTATCCAAAACGTTGTTGAATCCGGGTATAGCTTCTTCTAGAAACTCACACATCACCTCTGTGAATTGCTCGTATGAGTCAGTAAAATCCTGCAATAGTCAAGCGAGATGTCAATACGGGTACCATTTATAGATTTAGATAGTAATTGGGCTGGTAGGGCAAAATGGGCAATCTTTTAAAGATGTTGACGGGTCAGCCCAACCCAATATCATGAACCCTTGTTACAAGTGTGGTGATTTGTACATTATCATGTGAGAGTTTCAAACCCCATAAAAATGTTTCATCTCTAACAGGTTAAATGTGTCGAGCAAAACATTAAACTAATACAAAACAGTTCAAATGGGATGAAATTCTTAAATTCATCCTAATGTGTTCCAATTAATAAACCGTCAAAATCAATTTTACTAGAAAAATAAGATTTGATTGTAATAATATGGTTCTTCAATTATAATAAAAACGTTAAGTATTTATATTAAAAAGAAATGTTTGCAGGTCAAACCAACTAGACCTGAATGAAAGAACTATCAAAGTCGAAAACTTTATGTTTTATCAAATCAAATTACTTTTGAAAAGAAAACAAATACCTCAACATCTTCATTCCAATCTTGAATGTACGTGGGCCGGGTTGTATATGCACCAAGTAGTTCGCGATACCATTCACAATAACCGAAATCGACAGCAGTTGACCATTTGACCATGGTACTAAAAGGCCCCAACTGACTGTCGCAAAAAAAATCCCACGGGAGAAGCTTTGGCTTGCAGCCATCGTGAGAAATTTAATGAACCGATACTTTGTAAGTACCACACAATCTATGCCCTACACTCGCTTTTTTTAATTTGGAATATTTTTATATCAGATTATTAAAAGAAAATGACTTTACTCTAGTACAAAAATACTAAATCAATACACTAGAACGTGGAAAATCATGCCTGATAACTAATAAAAAAGGTGTGGTATTCAATTGGAAAAGAGTAGATGATAAAGTTGGTTAATTACATGCTACTATGCTAAAGAAAGTATGGAAACATGTAAGAGCATTCACATTATAGTCTCTATAAATTATGTGAGTGGGTTCTTTATATTATAAAGATTGATTGAAAGTGCTTGTGAGTAAAGAGATATAGAGAAACTGATGAAACTAGTAAATATAGAGACACACTGTTCATTAAAGTAAATTGGAGAGAGAAAAATTAGTGAAAAGGGTAAAAAATATTATTATTTAATTGAATATAAGAAAGAAAAGATAGTATTTTTTATGAATTATAAAGAAAATATGAAGATGCTAACGTGAATGGTCTAAAGACGGCTTCATTACTCTATATTACTCTATATACTAAAATGAAGTTATGGTGAAAAGTAGAACTCAATTGGTAATCCACGTGTACTCTTCTTAAATTGCCAGAAGGTGAGATACCCCTATTTTTTTGATGACACGTTCTTATCCGCATTATTATCGTCTATCTACATGACTCCATCACCCAAATTCCTTTATGTAAGTTTCTTTGAATCCTTCCTTCCAACAATCAATTGATTTTTTATTTTTGGCCGATTACGCTTCCAGGATCGATGATGTGTAATCTTTTCAATTAATTTTTTGTCGATTGGGTGTGCTTGCATTTGGTATTTTATTAGGTGATCGCGGTTTGACGGGAAGAGGAGAAATCCAATCTAGGCCGATATTCACCACACCAACACTCGGAAGTGTCACCATCCTCCTGCGAATTGAAGCTTAGGTATGTAAATTCTAAACCTACAACTCACGATTTGAAGGTATTAGATGCTATTGGATGTGCTTTGGGGGTATGTTTGGTTATAATTTTTCTGCATTCATTTGTAGGTTTCTTTATTATTTGTTGGAGTTCTCTAAGTAATTTGTTTGTGAATTTGGTTCCTGATTGTGGATTGGG
>WOUH02000002.1:2765380-2775990 GCA_009936405.2 Stevia rebaudiana
GTCTGTGTCTGTCTCACCTCCCCCAGACCCTACTACTATAGTGGGATTTTCACTGGGTAGGTTGTTGTTGTTGTTGTAATAACAATCTTTTTCATGACAAATCGTTGTTTTCCTCTGCCTTACACAACTTCTTTTCCAACTGGATCCTCATTTCAGCCTTGTATACGCTTCTTTTCTTTGCTAATTAGTTTCAGTTTTGCTCTTTTGTATGATTAAGGTTTGGTTTTCCTCCATAAACATAAGATATATAGTTATTACATTTAAATACGATTTTGTGTAGGTTTTAGCAATGGAAATGGAATTGAAGCATTTGACCATTTAATTTGAAACTGATATACCATATACTTCATTTATAGTTTTTGGTGGCAAATTAGTTAGAGTTATTATGTTTTGTTTTAATCTGATATCGATGTTGTGTGATTGTTGTATTTGTATGGCATATTTCAGGTACGCGAACTTATTGACCGAAAAGGACTTGGATCTCACATAACACGGTAACCATTTGAGTTTGAGTGAAAATCTATGAAATTCAATAGTTTTCTGTGTTTATGACAACTTCAATTAATAAATGGAAGTTTTCTCTAACTGAATCTTGTTTTTTAAAATCAACACTAAGTAGTAATCTTAAAAGCAATTTGCATGTGAGTTAGTAGGAATGTGCATAAATTGGCTTAGAACCTGAACAAGATATGTAATGTCAGGTCTAGTGTGATAAGTGAATTAACTTTCCAGCAAGTTTTTATATCTAGTAATATTAGTCAACAAAGAGCTATCATTTCTACATTCACATATGGATAACATAGTTATGTTCAATTGGTGTGTAAACAAGCTTACAACTAATAAGACCATATTCAACAAGTTGTTCCAAGCAATATTTTCTTTGAGAAAAACAAATTCCAAAATCAGATCTAATCACTTTTATTCCAAGAAAATACTTCAACCCTAAATCTTTATTTAAGAACTTAGTTTGAACAAGTTTTTTAACATTTGATATTTCAAAGACACAACTTCCGGTTATAATAATGTCATCGCCTCATCGGCATATACAAGAAGGCAGTAAAACACAGAATCATTAGATTTAACAAACATTCAATGATCACATTTACTCTATACAAAACCAAGATCAAGAAGAACACTCACGGGTATTTAATTTCACATTCGTGGAGCTTGCTTTAAACCATGTAGAGATTTTTTTTTAACTTTAGTTTCATTTATGGAATAAAAACCCCCCGGAAAAGACATATAGACATCTTCATTTAACTCACCATATAAAAAAGTATTATTAATATCGAGTTGAAATAGAGACCCATTTTTTTCTATAGCAAAATAATGCATGTAACAATTATCATTTCTTTAGCTATACCCTTTGGAAACAAGCCTAGCCTTATTGTACCTTTCTATTCACATGTTGACTTATATTTAATTTTAAATACTCGTTTACATGATAAATATGTAAACAAGATCACCATCCGTTCAGTTGGGTTGCTGCTCAACAGTCTTGCCTTCAACAAAATCAGTGGTGTTACTTGGTTGCTGAAACCGATGGGTAATGTCATTCTTCCCCCTCTCAAGAAAATCAATAAAAATGGTCATCCAATTCAAAGCAAAATTTATAAAAGAAAATTGAGGCTTAACAATGTAATTAACATTAAAAGTTAAAGAAGAAAGAGATACTGAAAGAATGCTGCAAAGCACAACTGTAAACCCTTCATGATGTTGTCATGCCTTTGAAACTAAATGATACGCGATGAAGTAAACAATCAAACATGAAACCAAGATTTAATAACCTAAACAATTGCAAAACGTAATGCTAAGACCATTCTTTTGATTAACAGAGACCAAGAAAAAACCCTAATTCAACAATGAAACATCATATTGAGACGAAAATCAAAACGCCAAAAACCATACTTGTGAGTAGGGAGAATGCAACACAATACATAACCACCGTTGTAACCTCCACACTGACACCGGTAACACTTTGTTTGTTGGCTCGCTCACCAGCTCTCTGGTCATCGTGAAGTGAAGACTTCTAATACTTCTAGTTATGATGAACGAAGGCAGATTTTAAGATCAACAACCATTATACCAGTTGAATCAAGAGATCTTGATTGGAATTTAAGAGAGAGAGAGAGATGAAAAAAGAATATTGGGTTTGATTTTAAAATGAGAGCAGGGTTTTTGTTTATCCGGGCTACGCGTGTATGAAGCGGGAGAATTCAAAGCTTGCTTGACTTGTACAAATCTTGGTCATCCAAAATTGGTTTAAGAGTTTTGTTTTAGAGATATGCATCAATCCTTGTCATGTTTTAAGACATTAGTTTTCTCTCACTTATATGTATAATATAGTATTTAGATCACCCATAATTGTTATTGAGTGATACGACAAAGATCATAAACATAGGTTTTTTTGGTGCCACGTGTTTTTCTAAGTGCAAAGTACCTCAATTTGGAGTCTAAGAAAGTTGATCCATTTCAGGTTAAGATCTTTTTTCACTAACAGCAAATGTTGCTTCTCCAGGATCCTGATTTTCAATCTTTTTTACTGCTTCACTAAGCTATCTCACACAAAACACAACCAAAATAAGAAAAAAAACATGGTGTAAAAAATAATTAACATAGGATATGGTGGAATCTTGTGTTATACCTTTTCCCAAGCTTGACATACAAATGACACTTATTTATATTGTTTACAACTAGATATGTTATTGGACTTTATCTCTAATATCACATATGATGAAAAATTAACTCTAATTCGGCCAAAGCATGTAGTTGCCTAAATAGATCACCACCACCCCTTTGTATAAGCAAATTATATTTTAGGTTAAAGAAGGAAATATATTTTCTATAGTGGGTTCTCAAGTACAGTTATAAATAAAGATACATGTGAATATTAGCAGAAATTTTGCAATGTTGCTTGCTTGCAAGAACCGGGAGTCCACTTGATTGATATATGTGACTTCTTAATGTCACACACTTGTGGTTTTAAGTTTCAGATTAAAAGCAACCTATGAACCATAAACTAAATACACATAAAGAAATACCAATACTACTAAATTACCAAAAAATAGCTAGTATGCAAGCAATATTTATAATCAATATTTATAAGCAACTTTAAGTAAGATCATATTATCTACCAATGAAAGTGAAATTTTTAAGAAAACCTTGTATCAAATAAACGAATAACATACATACCAATTACCAAAGAAAACGAGTCATCAGGGATCGGGTGATACAAGGGTCTCAACATATATGATTCGACTATGTCTATACTCGTCACTTGTAGAACAAAAATACGGATAGCGCGATATGAAGTCATCCGTATTCACTTTTTTAAAAGAATTGTTATCCTGATCCAAAACCGCAACCCAATTGCCAACAGTCACTGTGGATATACGTTGCTCACGCCATGGGTTCTTGACAGCAGCCAGTGCCTTCAGCCACTCATCACCATCCATCATCCTCCGCATTTGCTCCTGCCATGGGTTCGTGAAAGTAGCCACCTTCACCCACTCATCACCATCCATCCATCATCTTCCACAGATCGCAACAATACGAAACACGAAGGTGAAGTCGTCCATTAAGAACCACTAAACTTCCTCTACTTTCTGGGAATCCTATTTTCCTAAAAGTTTCCGTCTTTACATCAAAACACATAATCCAACGACGTGTAATAATTTCAGGAGTCATGTCAGATTCTGTAACGATGAAATAAAGGCATTGGTCCAACAAAGTAGCATGAGACCACCTGCAGAAAGCGTTGGTTTTAAAGGCGGAAGAAAACTGAATTTGTTTCCATGTATCAAATCTGGAGGAATAGATATAAGCCCCATGTTCACCCCTGCGTTTCAAATACAAAAGCTTGTAATCGTTATCATCTTTATAGAAACCGACAACATCACCAACAGCAGAGTAGTAAAAGCAATCATCTGGATCAATAATACATGGAGACAGTTTCCTGTAAGCACCTGTTAATGGATTCCAAAACACTAACTCATCAGATCCATTGGTTGTTGAGGCTAAAAGTACCAATCCATCCAAGCTTGCTAACACAATTGCATCAATCGAATCAGGGTTAGGGTTAGAAGGGATGGTGTCGGTGAACGGAAGTTTGCGTATGGTGAATCCGTCAAGTACGAGAAGTTTAAGTTTCTTAATGGTGGTTCCGTGATACTGGAAGTGCATCCGGCCAAACGTAGGTGTCGAAAGAAACGAGTTCCATCGTTTGCATACACTTTTGAAACGGCCGACGGACTTCGCCGGAAGTTTTGGTAAGATCTCTGATTCAATTAAACTATCCTGTAGCTCATTGTTAGCCGGTTTCCAGGCATCCGTTTCCGTCGAGATCTTCATCTTCTTCACTGCTTCCATTTCCGTCGACATCCACCCTATTTGCAATTACAAATCCTTCACGCAATTCTTTTTATTATATTGACCTAAAACTTTTGGTTTTCTATGATCTTCAATAATTTAATAATAATAGTAAATTCTCGATATGGTTTCTATGTGATTTGTTGTTATTTCACTTTTAGTCCTTATGTTTAATAAATTATTTATATGGTCTCAAACGTTTAACTATTTGTAACTCATTTCATCCGTAGGACAAACGCAAGTTGAAAAATTAACGGAAGGTCCATGTGAGGGTAAATTGGTCAATCTCTAGGTATAAGAAATAAAAGGGTTTTATAGATATCACTGAATGGTTTGCAAGACGCAATTTAGTTGCATTCTATTTAAGCTTTTATGCAAGGTCAAGCTTGGATAGATATATGTGCACATATCATTTACGTAGGAGTTTCACATTGTCAAATCCTTATCCATAAAAAATATTTAAAAAAAACTCATTATTAACTGATCATACTCATTTGTAAACAACAAAAATATACCCATGCCAGCATTAAGAAAACCTGCAACTAAACCATGTCGTGACCACTAGTGCAGATTCAATGTAAACGGGTCTAAATGGGTCAAAAATTAAAGTTGCCAAATAGATTACTACCAGTCTAATATCTATCAAAAATTGCCAAAAAAATAACCAATTCCATAAAAAGTGTTAACCATGATCATAAAAGGTCTTGAAAATAACCATAACCATAAAAAGCTAATATTAAGAGTCATGATATTCATTATGAGCCTAATATTTCGTTCATTGTTAGTTTTCGGGAATAAAATCTAACTAATATCTCTTAATAATGATATCAAATCACAAGAATAATCAAATTAGGAAGAAACATACAAGAAAAAACAAACACGAGTACACTTTAAGCTGGCATTTAGACCAACTTACAGCGTTAATGCTTTACCCGTATAGCTAATCCCCGTTATGCAAACAATACAAATCCTTTTTATTTAAATCAAAGAAATAAAAAGCTCATAAATCATCATCTTCATCTTCATTGGGATCAACTCTTTGCGGTTGGCGGGCGCGCTTTATTGCTTCTATTTTTTTCTTCCCGCTTTCCATTCGCCTTCGGTATTTCGCCTCCGCTTCTGCATCTACTTTATCAAGTACTTTGTTGAACCCGGGTATAGCTTCTTCTAGAAACTCACACATCAGCTCTGTGAATTGCTGGTATGAGTCAATGAAATCCTGCAATAGTCAAACGAGATGTCAATGTGGGTACCATTTACGGATTTAGATGATAATTGGGCGGTGGGGCAACGTGTCAGAACCCGCTAGGGTCAAAATCGGCAATCTGGTAAAAGATGTTGACGGGTCAACCTAACCCAACATGCATGGACCTCTGTGAAAAAGTCAACTTGGGCTATGTTTCATCTCTAAATGGTCAAATGTGTTTAAGCAAAAAAGATTTAACTAAAATAAAACAGTTCAAGTGGGATGAAATTCTTAAATTCATCCTAAATGTGTTCAAATGCATAACCTTCAAAATCGGTTTTACTAGAAAAATCATAATTTTATTTTAATAATATGGTTCTTCAATCATATTAAACACATAAATTATTTATTTAATAAAAAAAGGGCTTACCAAGTGACCAACAAGACCCAAATGAAAGAACAATCAAAGTTGTAAACTTTATGTTTTATATAATCAAAAAACTTTTGAGAAAATAAATAAATAAAAAGATACCTAAATAAAAAATATATTTATCAAAGTCAATTTGGGCTATGTTTCATCTCAAATAGGTTAAGGGGTTGTTTGGCAGCTTCTGAATGGGTAAGTGTTGAACTAGTAAGAGGTCTGAATCATTAAGTGTTGTAACCAGTAAGAGGTCTGAACCATTAAGAGCCAATATAATGCTTAACCGTTCAGAGACAAATGTCTAATCAATTCAGATAAGAAGTCTTAACCATTCAGACTCAATATAATGCTTAACCATTCAGAGGCAAATGTCTGAATTATTCAAACACCTGCTCGTGAAACAAACAGTCTGAACAACTAAGTGCTAAACCAGTAAGAGATTTGAATTACTAAGAGCTAAACAAACAGCCCCTAAATGTGCCAAGCAACAAGAATTAATCAAAAACTAAACAATCCAAATGGATGAAATTCATATTTCGTCCTACATGTGTTCAAATGCATAAACTGTCAAAATTTTGGTTTTACTAGAAAAATCAGATTTTTTTATTGCATATTACACACATTAATTATTTATATTAAAAAAGAAAAAGAAAAAAAGTGTTTGCACGTCAGACCAACTAGACCCGAATGAAAGAACTATCAAAATCGTAAACTTTATGTTTTATAAATCAAATAACTTTAGAGAAAAAATAAGATACCTCAACATCTTCATTCCAATCTTGAATGTATGGGGGCCCGGTTGTATATGCACCGAGTGGCTCGCGATACCATTCACCGCCATATGTTATTTGATCCATTGCTTGTTCTACACTTAAAACTTCCCATGGTCTCAACCCTGGAATAGCTTTTTGCAACTGTTTTCTGAATACCACAAAATAATAAAATAAACAAAATCATAAACAAACTGATATCTATGATGTTTAGTTAAACAAGCAATCGAAATAAAGATAGTAATTGTTGTATTTAAATATGAACCAGTATACAATATGCATGTAAAGTAAAGGTATCAATATTGACCCACTTAATTGGGTTATATTTTATCACAAAAGGGCCAGATGAGTAATATCCAAAAAAATAATAAATAAAACACAAGCGGGTAAAAAACAGGTTCAAACTCGAACCTTCTACAGTTATATTAGAAAACTAGATTAACACAGTTTCCGCCATCAGTTTTGCATATTGATCATTTTAAAAAACTATAAAAACAAAAGAAAACACTTTGTAAAGCTTCCCGACCCATTAACACCAGCTTTAAAACACCAATTATCCCGTTTCGCAACCTCAAAATGTAAAAAATATTTACATTACCTCATATCTTTTGGAATATATTTGTTGGGCATGTGATCCTGTTCTAAAATTGGGGTTAACTCGGACCCACTGGCCCATAAAAACAAAGCATGACTTGGAATCCTAACACCGGGCCAAATTCCATTATTAGCTTCTAAAACTGCTAAATCGCGCCTTTTGCTTTCATACGCTTCGTCTTGATGCTGTTTACGGCTTTTTTTCTCAAACCCTTTTAGTGGGGCCCACGGTGGTATACCCTTTTGTAATTTGTGAAGAAACGCTGTTGCTGCAGCACCTAGTCTCACTGTCATTAATAAAAAAAAACAATTGAATTTGAAATTTATTATAAAATTAGATTATCTGTGTGTTGTGAAAGTGATTAATGACCTTTGGTAGCTTGCAGAATCAGAATCGTAAAATCTTGATAACTTGTTGCTTAAAGCTAATGATAGTTTGGTAATAATACATTTAAGGAAAGATTACAAATTTGGTCTTTTATGTATAAGTGAAATTTCACATTGTGACCTTTATCTTCAATAATTACAAAAATACGTGATTTGTAACAATATGGACCTTTCATCTAGCGACTAGCGAATATTCTGTTAGCTTTTAACAAAATGACTATTGTGCCTTTACATATAAAGGACCAATTGTGTACTTGCAAAGTTCACCTTAATGAAGAGCATAAGTCTGAAGGTCACATTGTGAAATTTCCACCATACATAAAGGACCAAAGGGTTGTTTAGTAACTTTACCATAAAATAATAAAATATTGGCATATGTCGGTCTAAAGGTCCTAATTGTTATAGATCAGGTACAATTCCTGTAACTATTGAAGCTAAAGGTCACAATGTGAAATTTCACTTATACATAAAGGACCATATTTGTAATTTTCCCCTACATTTAAATTTTTATCAGCTACTTTTACTACTTCTTGCAACCTTACCTGATAGCTCAAATTTGATTATATTGATCCTAAAAATAACTAGAATTATTATCATTTTATTCCAATACTAAAATACTGATTAATGTGAGTTTGAGACGGTGTTTGGAACATTGGGCGTGCGTTGCTTGATGTTATTATGTGTTGTCAAATAACCAGAATCACATACTCAGTTGATCATTTACATGCATACAATGCAAATTAAAAATAATGAAGTTCATAAAATTATCAACAAAAAGGTATAATTATTTCTAGTAATTCATGGGGTTTAAAAACAAACCTTCCCAAGTAGCAACGGCACGCTCCATACCATAAATCATGCCAATTGGGACCCACTCATCCAAATCATCACCCCAAATAAAAGTATATTTATCAATTATTCCAGCACCCCATGCGGTTTTAAGTTGTATCAATTCACACGGTCCTCTTGTTCTTCCAATCCGGTCTTTGTAATACCATCCACCAGATCTCATTATAACTATCACAAAACCAATATTTTATAAAATACGTGCTACATTTTCAAAATACCAAACTTTAAGTAAAAAGAGTCAAACTTTAGAATTGACTAATCCTTTTATAAACCATTTTTCTTCTACCAAAATGTAAGCTTACAATGATCACAATGAAAAGTCCATATCAACCATATCTTTCTTTTTACTAGTAATTGAGTTTTTTTAATCGGTTTTTATTGCAAACTAACAACTCTTTTTAGCAAAACTCTTGGACAACAGTACAACACTAAAAATTACAAGGAGTTTTATTGGACAAAAGTCACAAATTTATAAGCTTGGTTTAAAAAGGCGCGCCTAATGCACGAGGCGATAAGAAAACCGCCTCAGAGTCTTGAGGCGGCGTTTCATGCATATGTGGGGCTAAATTGGTCAAATTTGTGGTATTTATGTGGCTGATATGTAGAAACAACCAAAGGGATAAAAAGATTATTAATGGTTTACTTGAAAAATAGGCCAATATGTACAACATGCTACTTATAAACCCTATTCTTAAACCAACTCTGTAAGCAAAAATAGATAATGTGCTATCATTCTGTGTCCTACATTCTTCATTTTTAATATTATTAAACTTCTTAGTGTACCAAATTCATCAATAAGTTATGCAATTATGCATAACCTCAAGTATAAACATCTGAAAAGTTAAACTGAAATCAGTTAAACAGAATTCAACATATTCAATTACTGACACTTACAATCATAATATCGTTTCTCCAATCTCTTATACCCAACAGCTTGAGCAACATCAATTGGTCGACCAGGTGGATACGGGCGTTGCCGGAATCCCCACAACCCGAAAAAGAATTGTTTCGCGAAATCCCAAAATTTATCATCGGATTCTTTTTTTGTTTTAATCGCTTTTCTCGGCATCGGTCGACCGTCCGGTCCGATCACATGCGGAATCGATTTCCAATATTTCTTATCTTCCCACCTGTACGGCTCCGAATTCGCTTTAAGCTCCATTTCGTTGATTTCATCAGCTACTTCCTCTGCTCGGGCTAAAAATTTCACAACCGGACTCTCACGAAACTCCTTCAACCACCTCTCGTTTTCTTCGATCTCTTCTTGTGTCGGGTTTTCTTTCTTTTCGAAAATTGGGTCTTCGTTCAGAATCCGTTCGACTTCCGGGGTGTGACGGTAATCGGGTCGGTTTTCTGATTCCCAGAAGTACTGTTCGAGCATTTTCTTGTAGAATCCGGGTTTGGGGCGTTTGGATTCGGGTGAGAGTTCGGGTTTTTTCTTGAATGGGTTGGAAATGGAGATGGCGGCAAAGGGTGAATCGGATTGGGGGTGGGGTGTGAAGGGGTTTAGGGATTCTGCAAGAGAGTGGAGGTTTATGGGTTGTAGAGGGTTTGGTGGCTTCTTGAACCAGTTTTCCCCAAAGGGATTGAAGTTAATTGACGCCATTGATGAGCAGAAACTGGGAATTCAGTGTGATAAGTGGAAAAAAGGGTGATTTTGGAGTACACGAAGAAGAAGATAGAAATGGAGTGAGAGTTGTTTGTTTTGGGAGAGATGAATGTGTTGTTGGGTCGATGTTTGATGGGCCATTGATTTCGGTTACATAACTTCAAAGCCATATTGGCATATTGTTAATTTTAGGGTTTGTTTGGGAGAGATGAATGTGTTATTGGGTCAATGTTTGATGGGCCGTTGATTTCCGTCGCAAAACTTCAAGCCAACATTCGACCGTTTAAAAATAACCATTGGGGAGGGTTTAGGAAGCAAGCTTCTTTCTTTCTGTATCAGATATGCATCCACAAATGCCTGAACTGTTAATTGTTGGTTAGATTCAATTAAACTGTTTAAGCAAAACTAACTAAATTGCAAACC
>WOUH02000002.1:2776090-2809456 GCA_009936405.2 Stevia rebaudiana
TAAAAGAGAAGGAATCACATTCCTTATGTAATGGTACATTCCATTCCTAATTGTAACCAAACATGTTTTATTTCATTGCAACGTAATGCCTCATTCCATTCCCGCCTCCATTCATGCATACCAAATGCTACCTAAATGAATTGGGTTGTTTCTTATGGCCGGCCAAGTTACCGCTAATCACAGTTAGTATTGCTGATTGATTGCCAATGTCAACTTTTTATTTACGGCCACGTTACTACCAGTGGATCACTTAGCAACTAATATATATTAGTTACATATATATGTTCCATACAATCTTAAACACATATTCATATACAGTACATATATTTATGTGTAGGATAAATAAGTTGAAATTGGACCTAAAGTTGACGGATGTTGCAACGCCATAGTAGGGCTAACGGCGACGACGATTGATGAAGGGGGACAATCGAGGTGGGGCTGACGGGGATGACGATCGGTGAAGGGGCTGACATAATCGTTTCCGACGAAAGTGTGCAAATCAACAGGAAGTGAAGGGCAAAGAGGGTAGAATTATTGGAAGGGGGACTAATTTTGTTATTAGGGTATATATCTTGGGCCAAATGATTATTTTGCCCCCACATTTAACTGGCCAGTCAAATACTTGTGTGATAAATTTGACGTGGATTAACGGAGGGACCCAATTGACTAAAATCAGAAATCGCGGGGATGCAGACTGAACAATCAACACAGTAAAGTAATTCTAAAAGGGATGCAAATTGCAGTTTAAGTGTTTTTACTTTTCTAAGAACACTTATAAATTGATATAATAATAAGGGGCGGTTAAAATACATATAGGGAAAACCGTATTAATCTTAGGATGCAATTTCATCCGTCGGATCTTTTTAATGGAGTGCTCAGATTTATGCGGTGGTAAAACCGTAATTAACTTTTGATAAAAAAAAACATAAATAATGCATCACGGAACACAACCAAAATACGCACATAAATACGGACTAAGTGTATAATCATGTACCACTGCCAAAATACACACATAAAATACGGACCAAGTGTATAATCACACACCGCGAAATCACGGATCACGTGTATTGTCGCGGACCATGACGAAAATACACACATAAATTATTGATCAAGGGTACAAAATCACGGACCACGTACATAATTACGGAACACGTAAAAAAAATTGAAAAAACCATATCAATATAATACTCGAATTAAAGATAATGAAATTCTCTATATTTTTAAAACAATATTGAAGCTTAAAAAATGTTATTGGATTTTTAAATAATGGGTGAAAGTTTGTTTAAATGAAAAAAGTCAACTGCCTAAAATTACGTTTTGTCCTGAAATCGTATTAAATTGCAAAATTATTCTAATAGTCTTATGAGTGTCTACACGTGTAATTTTTTGATTGAATGATACGATTACCACCAAAACTAATACATGTATTGGATCGTTCTCTGTTATAACCAATGTTTTCATAACCGGACGGGACATCGAACCGGTTGTTCTACCGGTTCACTAGTCAGACCGGTCGGACCGGTTGAACCGAATTTTGAACCGGGATATATTATAATTAATTCAATAAAATATAACATCAATATAGTTTAATTTTTTTTTTACAAACATATAAAGTATATATATATATATATATATATATCAATTTTAAATAAAAAGTTCAACGATTATATCCAATGTTTTAAAAACCGGTTCGAACAGGGCGGTTAAATGGGTTGAACCACGTTTGTCACATAGGGCCTGTATGGTAGATGGCAGTTTTACTGGGCGGTTTTGGAGAAGTCGAACCGATTATGTTTCTAGGTTAAAAAAAAACGAGACTGCTAATTTTAAAAGCCATCTTCGAAGATCACTCGGTCATAATTATATTCGACGATCATATATTCGAAAAACCCTACCTTTGACGATTCATTGGGTTCGTCAATGACGATCGTGAGCTTGACGCATTCAACACTCCAATGTCATACACGTATCATACACTTTTTATTAAATTTTTGTTGGGAAATTTTGTACTTTTAACTTGGTTTTTTTGTTTATATTTTGATTATGGATTAAATTTTGGATTGTTTTTTATTATGAAACTATGGACTTTTAAATTATTTTTGAGTTGAAGTTGTAGTTTATAAAATCGTATTGTTAATTAGTTAGGCCAGTTGAACCTTCCGGTACTACCCGGTCGAACCATTTTTTTGTGAATCTGGTATGATTAAAATACCGATTTTTAAACATTGATTGATTATATCAGTAAACAAAAAATTATTAGATTAAAAGAAACATTCAAGTTTGCAAATTTGAAATAGTTTTACGGAACTCAAGTTTTCAAAAATTTCAGCTAATCAATTTCTAATTGTATTTGAAATCCATATTTTAAATAACTCGTCTTCTACATCTCATTTTCACACGAGTATTTTAAGTTTTTGTCTTTCGTCTTGTTCATCTTCCAGCATTCTCGTTGTCCATCTTTTCCAATGCTTAAACTAAGTTCAAAGTACAAGCCCGTAGTTGCTCTACATACTGCAAGATGGATCTTGTTCACATCTGTTCTTATTCACGCCTCAGATCTGGTCCGACCGTACTAACCGGTTAATTGGTCCGACCGCAACCCGCCATAACTGGCTGGTTTTTTCCCAACCCGTTTTAGGGTATATATCCTGACCGCTTTCTTCACCGGTCCGGTCCGGGTTTAAAAAAACTGGTTACAACAATAACAATGATCGGTTGTTTCTAAGTTATTTGATTCAATTCATGTTTACCCATCAAGGCACTTCCATAGCAAGCAGCCAAAGCATATGCTCTTAGTATCTTCATCACCACCGAAACGAATATCCCTTCAATCCAGTTCACATAAATCTCTTCTCTTTCAATTCCCCAATCTAAATACCATCATGACAACATCATCGATTTCTTTAAACCCATCTCTATCTCCAATTCCACCACAATCATCATCTTCCTCCATTGCTGCAACTTCAAGAATTTCCTGTTTCAACTCCTTTACAATAAAACCCATCTGTTTCACCTCTCAATCTGTTCACTATAAACGAAGAACAAGAACACCTATTCTATGTTCTTCGGTTGAAGATTTGACTACCGAAGAATTGAGGAAAGAAGATGAAGAGGATCCGCCTTTTCAGGTTGAATCCGAAATTGCTACGAAACCCAGACGTATTGTTCTCTTTGTTGAGCCCTCTCCCTTTGCGTGAGTCTCTCTTTAATTTTGAGAAAAAAAAAAATACATTTTTATATATCCAATTTGGGTTTTTAAGTTCGTGATATGTTTAATTTGGATTAAATTAGAATACTTTGATTGTTATTATATATTTATATAAGTTGGTAAACCCTTCTAATGTGGATGATTCAGTTGTCTGTTGCTGTGAAGTTCTTTTTATTTCTCTTAGATTTCCTGCATTTGGATCAAGAGCTTGAGTAATGGATTTATTGAGATTTTATTATGTAAATTTGAATAATTAGCAATAAATTCAGGGATGTGGTAGAATTTGGTTCATAAATTTGTATATGGTGTGTTTAGGAGCATGGAATTGATAGTTTTTTGTTTGACAGTTAGTAATTGAACTTTAGTTTTTTGTTTGACAGTTAGTAATTGAACTTGTCTCTTTCATTAGTAATTATGAGATAATCAAATAATCATATACAAAAGCAGGTTACTCAAACATGATGCTAATTTATTGTAGATATAAAGTGATTAATTTGTTAAAACAAAAAGTTTACACGTCAAGTACCTAAATTATTTATTTTCTAATTTGACATGATTATTAGCTTGCATATCACACATCTTTTATGTGCTTCTTCAGTTTTTCTCTTGTTTACATTGAAATAACATGACAGTTGCTAGCTCCATGAAATGTGTTTTGTATGATAGTATGTCTTTTTTATTAATTGATAATCCCCATTTTGGAGCAAAATTTATGTTGTTTGAATGCTCATTCTAAATCCTTTGGATTGTTTGTAGGTATGTTTCAGGGTACAAGAATCGGTTTCAGAACTTTATTAAATATCTACGTGAGATGGGAGACGAGGTAAGTTTGAGATCACACAAATTATGTTGTTTAATACTTGTAGACACCAAGAATCAAAACTTGTATATTTATTCTTATTTTATTTATAATCCATGTTTCATGGGGTTGAATGTTATTCTGATCGAGTTCAAAATATACAAACTTTAAACAACAAGACTTTGTTCTTCACTTGTATAGGTGATGGTTGTAACAACTCATGAAGGGGTGCCTCAAGAGTTTCATGGAGCAAAATTAATTGGCTCGCTAAGGTTGGTTTCTTTTAATTTTCATCTTTTTAAACAATTAATCAAATGTCGAAAATGCCCTTTAATTATTTTTCTTGTATAGCTTCCCTTGCCCATGGTACCAAAAGGTTCCACTTTCACTTGCTTTGAGTCCAAGAATAATCAATGAGGTTAAACAATTTAAGCCTGACATCATCCATGCATCATCTCCGGGTATTATGGTAATTTATTCTAGTATCTTTCTAATCCTTCACTCATGTATTTTTTCAATAACATTTTTTTTGTCATTCATTAGGTTTTCGGTGCACTCATTATCGCCAAAATGTTGTGTGTTCCTATTGTTATGTCATATCATACACATGTGCCCGTGTAAGCAAACTTATATCCATCAATTCATAGTTTATAAAAAAAGGTTTGACTGTTAGTCAAATGTCTAAGGTGTGTTTGGATGTGCGTTTAAACCGCTTTTGAGTGTTCGGTATACATATGATAAAAAAAAAAAATTTATATAAGTGGAAAATTACTAAAATACCCTAGCTTGAAAATAGTCACTTTGAAACTTACATCCATGCACCCTTTGATAAATGATATTTATATGAACTTAGTGTGTACCAAACAAGATATCATCTATAATTTTTTGTGGACAAAAATGTAATTTAGGATAATATATTTACTTATCTGACCCGAGTGTAATTTCTATGTTTAATGCAGCTACATACCAAGATACACGTTTAGTTGGCTAGTTAAACCTATGTGGTTAATTATAAGTATGTGGTAACTTTTCCTTACTTGATGTCAATTTCTTTACGAATGTGCTGATTCGGTTCATGTGATATCTCTCAAGTGTATTTTCAATGCATAAAATCTCCAAAATCATTTAATTAATAAAAATAGATTAAAAATAATCCCCGCAGAGTTTCTTCATAGGGCAGCTGATCTCACACTGGTGCCATCAGTTGCAATTGCAAAAGATCTTCAACAAGCAAGAGTCACAGCTGGTAATTAATATTATTTTATTATATTTTTCAAGTTGTTGTATTTGATTTTTAGGTATATAAACAAGAGTATTTTTGCCTTTTTCAGCTAATAAAATCCGTTTATGGAACAAAGGCGTTGATTCAGAAAGTTTCCATCCCAAATTCCGTTCTCATGATATGCGAGTTAGATTAACGTATGGTTACATTTATTTCTTCTCTCACTTCTCACGAAACTTATAAATAATCACTCATACCGTCAACCAAATTTCATAATCATAATATTGTCATTTTTTAAAAGTAAATTGGTTTTAATAAACAGGAATGGTGAACCTGATCGGCCATTGGTAGTACATGTTGGTCGTATTGGTGTCGAAAAGAGCTTAGATTTCCTTAAAAGGTAATCATTATTATTATTATTTTCTTAATAATATATTTTTCATAAACATTTTTAAGAAAAAAAATCTGTTTGAATTGTGTAGTGTCATGGAAAAGATTCCAGAAGCAAGGATAGCTTTCATTGGCGACGGTCCATACAGGTAACTTTTAAATTACCATTTTACCCTCCCGTCGCGGGTTTTTTATAATTTATTGTATTTTTGGCAGGGAAGATTTAGAGAAACTATTTGTAGGCTTGCCAGTTGTATTCACGGGAATGTTACAAGGCGAAGAGTTATCACAAGCATACGCGAGTGGTGATGTTTTTGTAATGCCATCAGAATCCGAAACACTTGGGTTTGTCGTGTTGGAAGCCATGTCATCCGGGCTGCCCGTCGTAGCTGCCCGAGCTGGCGGTATACCCGATATCATCCCTCAAGAACAAGAGGGCAAAACCGGGTATCTCTACACTCCCGGTGATCTTGATGACTGCTTAAACAAACTGGTCCCGCTTCTACACGATGCCAAATTACGGGAAAATATCGGGCAGGCTGCCCGAGCGGAAATGGAGAAATTCGATTGGCGGGCAGCTACGAAAGTCATTCGTAACCAACAATATAATGCTGCAATATGGTTTTGGAGGAAGAAAAGAGCACAACTACTGAAACCGTTGCAATGGATGGTGAAATTGTTGACACCAACACATCGGAAGTTGGTGGCTGGTGATTTGTGATCTAGTTTAAGATTTGTGACGATGATGTTATTAACTGTTAATGATTGTATTTGTTATGATAAATTGTCATTAGTCAAATACTAATCGATATTGAAATATGGAAATATTAAGGATGCTTCGATAAGAACCGAACCGGCCCAGCCCATTGGGTGGTAATCTAGGCCCGTTGATGATAAGATGATCAAACATTTTTTTAATAATTTTTTCATTATACAAAGCCAACTACAAAGTATTCATAACCTATATAATTTCATTTTACACATCAATACTGTATCAAACTACTTGAACTTTTATGGTAAATTTACTTGAACAAATCAATTATTTGCTCAAGAAACAATATATATTCTAAAATACCCAAATCATGTTCGCTATTTCTTTTCTTTTCTAACATTTTGGTAGATCCTTCGGAGGGGGCAATATCGACTCATTTGGCCCGTTTCCGTTGTCTACTAAAAATGCCATTTTTAGCCCCCATGTCGTATGTACTTCTAAATGGCAATGCATAAACCAAACACCTAAAATCAAAGGGTAAAATTGTCATTTTACATGATAGCTATAAATTAAAACAACAATGATATAAAATAAATATTTTACCAGGATTATCAGCTCTGAATCGAATAGCTACCCATCCACCCGAAGGCACACCAATAGTATTCCTTTCCACCGGGTCAACCAAATTAAAGTTATTCGGGTCCACTTTCGGGTTGTAATTGCCTAAACCCTTACCTACCGCAAAGAAGTTAAACCCATGCAAATGAATCGGGTGGTTTTCCGGAGAAATAATACTTGTATCTTGTAACACTAATTGAACCGTTGAGTTGTATTTCAGCCTATAAACCTTAGTACCACTGTTTGTAGCCAAATTAGAAGGCGGTGTTCCGGTATAATTGAAAGAAACGGGCGGGTTACCCGGGAAATCCGTAGTAAAAACCCCTTTTTTCTTAAAGTAATGTGCTTGTAAAAGACCTGTGGTGGGCATAACAAATGTAACATTGTTAATACCCGCCACGACCCGAGACCCGTTGCCCGCTTTACAAGTCGGGCATGGGTTTATCCCGAGCCCGACAGTGAAAAACAAGGAGTGATCGATTTTCAATGGTACGTTTGCGGGATACTTTTTCGAGTTCAAGCTACGGAGTGAGTTGATGAAGTTGTTGGCTGTGGCGGTGGAGTTTTGTGGTGGTGGGATGGTTAAGGTGGTGGAGGTGGTGCTTAGGGTTCCGGTGTATTGGAGGGTGGCGGTGGCAGTTTTGTTGTCGACCGCGATGGGTGAGTCCATGAATGGTGAGGCTGCCATCATGAACCTGCCGGAGGATTTGGTGGCGGTGATGATGGCGTTGGTGGTTTGGCCTGGTGCTATGACGATGGTGTCGGTGGTGAAGGGTTTTACGTAGGTGGCGTCGACTTCCACCACCGTGAATTTGTGGCCGGCGATCTTGAAAAAGAGTTCTTCGTTGAGTGCAGCATTGATTATGCGTAGCATGTATGATTTTCCATTTTCAACACTTAATTGATATCCTCCTGCATGCATGCATGTAATTCACATATTAATTACGCCAATTTTAGATGAAAAGTTTTATTAATATTATTGTTTCGAAAGATAATGTCTATTTGACTACTTTCTGACGCAATATGTTCATTTGACCTTTTCTTTTCATAAAATGTCTAAACATGTACACGTGTCGGCGCCTGAACTAGTAGAGGTGTCCGACTACACAAAAGGCTGATAGAAGGAAGCCATGTGTCTGGTACAGGCGCAGACGCCTGTATTCGTCGACTGACGGACGTCTATAAACGTACGGGGGGAAGCCTCTACGTGTAAGAGAAAAACCGGTACAAGTACGAGCGGATGCCTATACTTAACACGTGGCCGTCTCTTATTAGTTGTTCGTGTCGTCCCATACTTGTACAGTTTGGACATTAATTTAGAGAATGGAAAAAAATTCAAATTAGACATTATTATGTAAAAGACTTGCAAAATAGAATTTGTATGTGTGTAAACTCGTTTTTAAAGAAGACAAGCTAGATACTTTTTTTTCCTTAAAAGCTAGTATATATACCTTGTGATTGACATTGAGTTATGGGTCCTGGATGACCATTTATAGTGTGTGCATCCGATACATTTGGTGCCAAACCGGATTTCAAAGCTTCATTAATCACTTTCTCCGTATCCGATTTCCACCATTCACCTGTAATAAATATGATTTGATTAGCTAGTTCATATAAAAATAGAAGACAACCGGCCAATTAAGTTTTAGTTTGCTATATATATATATATATAGATATATATATAGCTGGCTCACCTAAGATGACGACTTGTTCAACATCCGGTTTGGGGAAAGGATAAGGAACTCCAAGTTTAGGCAAAATGACTATAGCACCATGAACTGTTGCCCTAAGCCATAGAATATGTGCATGCCATAAAAGGGTGCCTCGTTGGCCCGTGATTGTGAAGTTATAAACATACTTCTCACCAGGCTGGATCGGACACTGTGTTATATATGCTGGCCCGTCAGCCCATCCTGTTCTCAGTTGTCGTATCCCGTGCCTACCAAATGCAAACCATCTTAATTAATTAATATAAGTCGTATATATAATTGTGTAAACAGATTAATTAATTAGGCGGTTACCAATGGATGGAGACATTATATTTAACTTTGTTGACAACTCTTACGAGCACGGTGTCACCCTCTCGAGCGTAAAGTGTTGGGCCTGGGGAGTGACCGTTAACCGTGACTATGGGCTTCGTTGAACACAATCGATTTGCTTGTTTCGTTACGACCTATTCATAAGATTGATATTAGACCTTTTAGTACGTACTTAAAAAAAACTTCATTTCTGCATGCATGGCAATATATTAAGCTTTTTTTAATTAAAGTAGCAACATATATAGCTATACGAAGATCATTTATTACAAAAGAGCCGAAATTAATGAAGTACTGACATTGAAGTTGTAGCGACGAACTCTACCATCAACAAACAGTGGGAAGAAGATGAACCCAACCACCAATAAAGCTCGAACCCAACCACCATTAAAGCTTGAAGCTGCCATTGATGTTGAGTTTAGTAGATGTGAGTTGCACTGAATGAATCAAGAAAACATGAGATATATGATTGGCCAACGCGAGCTTATATACAACTCATAAATGAGTTGATGTGTGGTTGCAATGTCGTTTTTCGTTGGTGATTAAATTAGGTGTGATCATGAGCCACCGGACGCTTATTGATAGAGAAGACAATATTTGCTTTCTTTCTTTAAAACAAAGCAAGAGGCTTGGTTAGAGTAAGTTTTAAATGTTTGTTTGTTTCAATCATTACTTATGTTTTACATAATCATAATTATGGTTAAATTTTCTATCCGTTGCTAATTCTTCACAAACATGTAATTATAAATGAATTGATTCCTTAACATATTTTATAATTGGAAATGACAAATAAGTAAATCTGAAATCCAATTTTTAAGATAGCTTAAAATTTGAAAACTATTTTTCTTACCTATGTATTAATTAAAATATAATATATGTTATAATATATATAGATATATTCACAAAAGCACATTCGGGTCATTATCTTAATTTATTTAGAGGTAGATAAAAGAAATAGATTTAGAAGTAAATTGAATGAGAGTGTTTTTTTAATAAACAGTATACATGTATGGTAACACAACAATAACGGAAAAAGAAATAAGCATAAGCAAGGTTTCAAAAGTCGTTATGCGCTTCCATAAGCATAAGTCGGTTACCTGTAGAGTTGGAAGTACTCGAGGAAAACTCTCAAGACTACTTAGGGGACATGATACCATAACTTTATTTATCGGAGAATATATATATGTTAAATAGAATAACTTTACTAATATTTAACAAAATACGTATTCAAATCAATAATTTCATCATACTATTTCAATTTATAATCATAATAAATCAAAAGAATAGATACATAAAAATACCACATACTTTGGACCTCCTCAAAGTGATGACTTTGACTGAATCCATGAACCTCCTTGGAATAACATAAAATCACCTCGTAGCACTTCCTTGAAGCGAGTACTCGGCAATTCAAAGGCCCTGGAGGCCGACTTTTACAATATTCAGCATAAGAATAACGATCTAACGTGGTTCAAGATTTGACGTATAAGTTGAAACATGTTTGAGCATGATCTTTATATACTTTTTATGTACATATTATATATGATTTAGGTATTTTTATCATAATATTTTATATAAAAGTAAATTTTCATATAAATATATAGTTGTTAGCTTAATAAAAGTAATACAGATTAAAAGCTCGCTTGGGATCGAAAACCAACTCGAGTTCAATACGTAGAGCTCGAGCTTAGCTCGATAATAAACAAGCTATATTTTAGGGGCTCCTTTAGACTTCATTTGAGTTTTTAATATAACCAATCTGAAGTATTACACGAGACGAATTATTCATTTACGCTTCTGCTTATCATATGACTACACCCATGACACACGTACGTTTGCAATTGGTTTTCATTCCCGATTATTTAAAAATTAATATGATATTTTACAAGCAACAGCAGCCACTAGTTGGTTGAATTCGTTATTGACTTAAAAAGCTTTAATGGTATAATTAATATATATAAAAGTAAAACTGATAATTTTGGTTTGAAGATTTATAGAGATTAAATAATTACAACAGCATTTTGTTAAGAACTATTGAAATCAAGGTTGAAGAAGTCGTTAGACGGCGAACAACTGCCTAGAGATTAATCGTAATTAATCGAAACTAGGCGGATTGAAATTTTATATGAAATTTTTTTCAAAATTATATATATATATATACACAAAATTTATATACTTTTATAAATAGTAAGAAGATTTTGGACAATGTTATTAGATTTTATCAAATTTTGATTGATATTAACTAAAATTGGACCAGTTTTGACTTTTTTAACCAATTTTGACTGATTTTTAAGTATTTTGACCGACTTTTGGCCACCTAAAAAACCGCCTAGGCCAAAATCGGGTGCCTAGGCAGCCGCATAGGTCGATTTTACAACACTTATTGGAACTAACCGATCGTTGCCTTTTTTAATATCATTAGTTTAATCTGGAAAAGTTTTGAATAAACTATATTATCTGACCCTACATACCTTATGTTTTTAATAAGTCAGTTCGGTTTGGAATTTACCTAAATTGAAACCGCAATCAAAGAGTCGGTTTTAGTTTTTCATAACAGTACAGTACTCCGTATTTTTGCATTTTGGGCGGTTTCGTTTTGTTTTTTAGTTGTTCGGAATTTTTATATTAATTCATTTTTTAAGCTGGCTCGGTTTGAGTATGGTGTTTTCAAACAGGTTTAGTTATAAAAACATGAAATGATTTTCTGAGTTTTTTTTCCAAACTAGTGTAGAAGCAAAACTTATTACTAAAATGTAGGGCTGAGCATTTCCGGGTACCCGACCCGAAGGACCAGAACCCGGACCGAACCCGAAACCCGAAAGTGAGGATTCATAGGACCGAAGACCGGCCCGAAATTAAAAACCAGGTATCGGGCACATTCGGTTTTGGGTTTTCGGGTAGCACACTAAGACCGAACCCGAATTTTCTTCTCAAATCCTCATAAAAAAACCTATAAACAAACCGAAATTTCTTCAATTTCAACCCCATTAACAAAATTTCAGTTGACTTTGATGTGAAATTGCTTTACATTTACATTCCACCATTAATGACTACAACAACCAAGTTTTTAGGTTTTCCATTGCCACCGTTCTTGAAGATCGCGATTGTTCCTTAGATTTATAACCTTAGCGTTATTTATCGGTCATCAAAACCAGGTAACGGGCTGTTTCGGGTATACCCGAAGACCGGACCGAACCCGAATGACTTAAAAACCAAAGACCGAAACCCGGTTATTAAATATTTTCGGGTACGGGTATCGGGTTGTTTCGGTTCGGGTACCAGGTATTTTCGGGTTTCGGTTTTTTTTTCTCAGTCATACTAAAATGTGTGATTTAAGAATTATTTACCAAATAATACTATTTTGAAAGCCTTATACTTTATTTTTCTGGGTCCTAATCTTATTGGGTAATACATTAAAGGGTTATTTAAAAAATAATGAAAAACTTTATAATAGAAAATTGGGGTAACTTTGTAGGAATATAATCAAGTTTCCTGAAGAGTGTAGTAAGTAAAACGGATAACCCGACCCGGGAAGACCAAATCAACAAACTGGTGAACAACCCACATGCGGAAAATAAGAGGATGCTAACAAACCAATGACGCACAACAAAGATCTGAAGGCCCTACAAATCTTCACTCATCCGGATCATTGATATATTCTGATTATTATCATATCTTGATTAGAAACCTTTATTTTAAATGGTAAAATCTAACGCTAATAAATGATTACATAAAATGCAGGGCCGCCCCCGAGGATTTAAGTGCCCGGGACGAGACAACAAAAAAAAGCCCCCATGTCCGAACGAATTATCAATTATATAAACCTTTTTTTTAAAGAGGATTAAAGTTATGACAATAATTATAAATATAGCAACTTTGAGTGATCAAACATCGTTCCTAACTTCGTTGATAATCTGCAGTTAAACAATCATAAGTTTGAAAGATCGAAACAATCTAACTGCATTTTTATAAGAATATTCAAAAGTTTCTTTCTTTTCACTAAATTTTTATAAACCTATCCCACATCGCCTCTTAGAAAAATTGTAAAATAATTTCTCTTATAAATCAATGAAAACCTCAAGGCTTTCTCAAATTTTTTGAATATTTTAATCTAATTAGATAGATTAAATACTTAAAATATATAAACTATTTTTCTGGAAATTTGTGAAAAATTTACAGCATAAAAATGTATTTTTTCAGGATTTTTATTTTGGAATTTATTATTAAAAGATGAAGTTAAATAATTAAGAGGATGATTAATCAAAATGTAAAAAGAAGTGCATGCAGGAGATGAGTCTTGAACCTGTGACCTCTTGTTATTGTATGGAGTGTCTTAACCACCATGCTACATGATAGCTTCTTTTTATTGAAATCAGAAAAAAAATGCTTATAAATTTTTTTTTTTTAATTTTGGGCCCTTTAAAATATTGGGCCCGATGCGACGGCCCACTTCGCCCATGCTATGGGCCGGACCTGATAAAATGACTCATGTCAATACTTCCTAAATCTAAGTATTTTAATTAAATTAGATGATATCTTATTTTTAAATACTTTAATTTTCGTTTCTTGTATTTAAAAAAAAAAGACATTTATTGTTATGTTGTTTAGGAATCTTAATTGAATTAAATAATTTTATTTTTTTTAAATACTTCTATTTTTTTAACTTTTATTTTTGTAGTTTTTAACAAAACCGTTGTTTATCTTATGTTTAAGATCTTATGAACTTAATTTTTTTAGGTATTTTAAAATACCATGGACTTTTTATTTAAAAATTTGTTGGTTTAGAAATCTTTACTAAATTAAATAAATTCTTAGTTTAACACAATTTAATTTTAGGGTTTTGTATTGTTTTAGTCAAAGAGTTTTTTTTATCTTACAATCTTATGGACTTCAATTTTAAGAATTTTAAAATACTAAGAGATTATTTTTTAAATTTTGTTTTATCCACTTAACATTAAATTTAAGTTTTCCATAAATTGTTTTAAGTTTTTTTTTTAAAATTAAACATAAACAAATTCTGATAAAAGGAAATCTAGCGTCTACTTATAACACTAAATATATTAATTACGATCATGCAATAAGCAAATAAATATTTATGTACAATCTATTTCTAATTAACACACTTTAGATTTGTGATACTAACAACCGTCACGACTATTTTAATATGTATTTAGACATTTTCTCTAGGTGTTTGTTTTTTATCCGAACCTGAATAAAAGCACAAACCTAACCATCCGAACTCGATTAAAGATATACACGAACAACTTAACCCGAATATGGTATAAACCATAACCCCATTTTCAATATTGGGTTGGTATTTGAATATTGCTTCTAGTGATTTGGGCCTACTCGAGGAAAATGAATACCATATTTTATTTTTTTAAGCGATAGTTATATAAAAATATTAGAAGCCAATAGTTTCTAGGTTTTAAAAATGAATCAAGGCCTCTTTCCGTCTATCTTCACATACCATACTTCTACGTTCCAAGAGTCCAGACGCAAGCTCTTTGCCTCTTTCCAGTCGTTTGTATTGAAGTCATACTATTATATTTCATACACATGAGTTTCTTTTTATAGTAATTATTTTTGTCATAACTCGAATACCTGATTTACCTGACCCGATTATACTCGAAACCAGTTTATATTATGGAAGACGACATCCGGTAACTTTTTTATATTCTTAAATCCAACCCGACCCAAATCAAAACCTCTTTATCAAACCAAAACAACACCCCTAATTCACGCACTTGTGTTGGTTTCCTCATCTTCAAAAAATTTATCGATAGTGTTTACTTCCTTGTTGTAAACAGTTAACCCTAGTGTTTCATGACACCAACATGATGAACAACGCTTCATTCCCTACCTCTAATGGCCGAATTAGCCAAACCCCTTCTCTCAAAACATCTATTGAAGCTCCTGAAATCCGAAAAAGACCCAATTTCAGCCCTCTCACTCTTCGACACCGCCCTCCGCCACCCAAATTACACCCCCACCGCCGCCGTCTTCCACCACATCCTCCGCCGTATCTCTCAATCCCCTAAACTCCTTCCTCAAATCACCCGAATTGTTAAGTCAATTCAATCCCAAAAATGCATCTGCTCGGAAGACATCCCGTTGACTGTTATCAAAGCTTATTCCAATAACGCCATGGTTGATCATGCATTAGACCTTTTTCAAAGAATGAATGAAATTTTTGGGTGCGAACCTGGTATAAGATCTTACAACACTTTGCTCAATGCGTTGGCTGAATCTAATCAGTTTACTCGTGCGGATTTGTTTTTTAAGAACTTTAGAAAGATGGGTGTCTTACCAAACCTGGAAACTTATAACATCTTGATCAAGATTTTGTGTAAGCGGAAGCAATTTGAGAAAGCAAAAGAAATGTTAAATTGGATGTCTGGTAAAGGGATGATTCCGGATGTGATTACTTACGGTACTCTGATAAATGGGCTGGTGAAACATGATGAGATGAACAGTGCACTCAAGGTGTTCGATGAAATGTTTGTTAAAGGAGTAACTCCAGATGTGATGTGTTATAATATTTTAATTGATGGGTTTTTCAAGAAAGGTGATTTTCATAAAGCAAATGAGGTGTGGGAACGATTGGTAAACTCCTCCTCTGTGTATCCAAATGTAGGAACTTATAATGTTATGATTGCTGGTTTTTGCAAGTGCGGTAAGTATAATGAAAGCTTGAAAATTTGGAATCGGATGAAGGAAAACAATCGAGAAATGGATTTGTTTACATACAGCATGGTTATCAATTTGTTTTGTGAATCGGGCAATGTTGAAGGTGGTATGACAGTTTTTAGGGAAATGATTGCAAAAAAAGTGTTTCCTGATGTTGCAGTATACAATGCTTTGCTTAAGGGGTATTTTCGTGCTGGAATGATCAAAGAATGCTTTGATTTATGGGATTTAATGGAAAAGAAAGATTGCAGGAATGCTGTTAGTTTCAATATATTCATTCAAGGATTATTTGAAAGTAGAAATGTTGAAAAGGCGATTTCTTTATGGCAGCTATTGCACAAGAAGAATTCTTTTGTAAATTCAACTACATACGGTATTTTGATTCACGGATTATGCCAAAACGGGTATGTAGATAAGGCGTTTTCTGTCCTGAAAGACTCAGAAGAAAAAAGTTGCAATCTTGATGTTTATGCATATTCCTCAATGATCAATGGATTATGTAATGTTGGAAGGTTAAATGATGCTGTCAGTATGCTAGATCACATGGTTAAGAATGGATGTAATCCAAACACAAATGTATGTAACGCAGTAATTAAAGGGTTTATTCAAGCGCGTAAAATCAAGGATGCAATCAATTTCTTGAGTAAAATGGCGGCAATGGGTTGTTCTCCATCTATTGTTACCTACAATACTCTAATTGATGGATTATGCAAATCACATAGATTTGATGAAGCTTATGTTCTTGTTAGAGAAATGCTTGAAAAGGGATTAAAACCAGATATAATCACTAATAGCGTGTTAATGCGTGGTTTATGTCAAGACAAGAAGGTGGATATGGCTCTCAAGTTGTGGGACCAAGTTGTTGATAACGGTTTCAAACACGACGTAATAATGTATAATATTATTATTCATGGGCTTTGTTCTGTAGGAAATGTTGAATACGCACTGAAGCTATATTTAAAAATGGGTGAAAACAAATGTGTCGCGAATCTTGTTACACTCAACACTTTAATGGAGGGATTCTACAAAGTTAGAGATTGTATAAATGCATCAATGATTTGGGGTCGAATTTTGAAAAGTGGGTTTAATCCAGATATTATTTCCTATAATATTGTTCTTAAAGGGTTATGTTCATGTAGAAAGATATCAGATGCAACATATTATTTAAATGATGCGGTTGCGATGAATATTACACCGACTGCAATTACTTGGAATATACTTGTGAGAGCAGTTTTGCATTCACAACCTATGATGCAAAATTGTTGATATTTAATATGTTTATAAGTAAGTTTATTGCTTTCTTTTTGTTTGATTACAAGTTAACCCGTTTAACTAATTTCTGTTAAAATGCTGCAAAGCAGATGAGAACTTGGTTGTATCTTGGATCGTCTGTTCTTATAAAAGGTAATACTGCTGTACAATGGCGTTTATATACTGCAATATTGTGAGATTTGATCCATAAAAATTGTTTCTTAGGTTAATTTAGTAGTTTGAATGCATGATATTTTTCACATTGCTTGAATGGACCAACAAATTCAACCCACATTAGTCTCTTAAAATACAAGATACAAATATTACTTCATTTTCGTCAAGTATTTTGTAAGTTATATCCAATTTCTTAATTCAGATTAAAAATTATTGTATCCAAGTGAATTGAGCATCAAATATATCAGGTTGTTGGTCAGAAAGATGCTACCAATGATGTATAATGATGCAAAATTGAAGTTGTATGATGTATAGTCCATAGTAGCAAGTTCATACTTTTGGTTATCTCTCATACCATACTTAGATAATTTGTAATTTATATTATTATTATTACAAAAATAGTCTGATTTTTGTAATAAAGCTTTTCATTAGGTTGTACGCTTTAAAAATGCACTTCATAACGTGATTCAATCCATTTAAAGTTATATTAACGTTTTCTGTAACTTTTATATCAGCATCATTTTATTCTAAGTGATGTTTTTGGTGATCAAGTATATCATCAAAACTGTAATGATGCAAAAAGAAGTAGCATGATATATCAGTCCAAAGAGTTAAGATCATACTTTGGGTTATTCACCATGCGACATTTCATAGTTATACTCACTGAAAAACATACAACTATAATACAAAAAATATATCACTTCACTCTTTCTTATCTTCATTTTTCTCTGTTTCATTTCTTTTTGTTTCAGCTAACACGTTTTGCTCATAGGTCAATTGTGTAACCAAACCAACCAAAATTAAACCAAGAATCGCGCCTTTTTTCCAATCAAAAGCTGGAGAAATAATGGAATTAATCAATGAGATGCTAACCAACCCAATCAATGCAAGGTAAATGTTTCTTCTAGTTTCTGTTCCTGCTGTTTGTTTGGTCAACTCGTTGACTTTTTCGGCTTCTTCTTTTGCTAATGTTTTGTTAATGGGCTTTGACTGGCCCAAATTCTTGAAAAACAGGCCTTCATTTATTTCATTCTCGAATCGAACTTCAAATTCATCTATTTTCTTTTGATTTTCTTCTATTTCCTGCCTGTTTTCTTCTGCAGATTCTTCAAAAGCTTGCATTTGACTTTCTATGCTTCCCATTATCTGTAAATAATATTGTCATTAATTTCAAATTCTGTAATCCCAAATTCAAAATTAAGTGTACTCACATGACTCATGTTTGAACATTATAGGTGTTATTGCAATTTGGAACTCAACCAACCCCGACCCGACCCGTTTTGGGTAATACTAAAAATGGAACTTTGACCCGTTTACCACCCGAACCTGTTCGCCTTAATGAATTAAAGATTGGTATGATATTAAAAGATCAAACAAACCCGTGCACTGGCTTCTTCAAGTTCTTTGAGGGCATTTTCGCCAACTTGGTCAAACTCAACATTGGCTTCTTCTGCAAATTTGGTCAAATATTCGGATCGTTCATCTAAATAATCAGTGAGACGGACTTTTTGGGCTTGAAGCATTGCAATTTTTGCTAAAATTTCTTGTTTTCTGGCGTCACCGTCAGGAGATGGTTCTGATGATGGGGTATTCGTATCAGAATCTTTCGATTTGCAGATGAAGAACCGTGAATTGTAATTCTTGATGGTGAGTAAATTAGATTTGTGAAAGAATTCATGATTTGTTGTAGTGAAAGTTGTTTGTATGGTTTTCAATGAAATCATGATGATGCTCTGTTTCTGTTTCAGTTTGGTTTAGAAACAGTGGAAGCTATTTGAACCTCTTATCACTGATGCATTATCTTGTTTTTCTGTCAAATTATTTTAAATTATTTTCCAACAGTTTAGGTTTAATTGGTTGTACCTCATGGATTGTAACTTGTAAGTTGGTGTGGATTTTGCATTTATTAGTCTGAAAATAGGACTTTAGCCTATGTTGGAAGTTGTTTGGATATTTGTTTACGTGGGCAATTGATTGATATTGACAAGGACATATGGGTTTGGATCCTAAGTAGCCCAACATGTGGCATGGTTCGGCCCATTTAAGCTTAGGAGATATCTAAACCCTTAAATAAGTATTGCCAATCATTACCCAACTATGACAGCTAATCAAATTTTTCATGTGTATTAATTAAGGCAACCAAAGTTTTTTTTTTTCACTAAATATTAATTTTTTAATAAAAATTTAAAATTTTTGAAATCAAATAAAACATATATGAATATTTATTACTAATGAATATTTAATCTTTATGTCACTTAAATGTTACAATTATGAGACTTTGTTGCTATTTCATTAACTTTTTTTTTCTCACAATTATCATAAATTCAGGTTAACCGAAACAAGTTTTCAATTATTTTAAACCAAGATTTATGTATGTTTTATTTGCCCCAATCAATTTAAAAAAAGTTAAAAACAGTTTTTAAAAAATTAAATAGGATTGAAACACTTAATAAAAGTTGAGTGACTTTAAAGAGAAAAACTTTGAGTGATTTAATTGAAAGAGTTGTCAAACTTGATTACATTTCTTATGAGTTGGTGTAGTTCATTGTAATGTGTGCTTGTTTTTTTTCATGGGTCAAATAGAGGTGTCCAAACTGGTTTTTTAAAAACCTGGTTTTAGTCAACAAAGCCAATAATCAGTAGAGATGGAACCGTTTCCGGGTGGGCTTGACTTATTGATGTTTTTTTCCTGATTCGGTACCGGTTTTTTGGTCATATAGAGGTGGAATTGGTTTTGGTAATTCTGGTTACGTTTTGGTTATGATTTCTATGAGAAACTGAAACTGATTGTTCCTGTTGGTCCAGGTAGGATCAATTCCGGTTTCGAGTATGGTAGTCGGTTCCGGAGGCTTTTTTTTGTCACCTATGGAGTCATATATCTTCTTTTTTTAAACGTGAAAAATTGTTTAGTCTCTTAGTAGAAAGGTTTATTGGGGAATCATAAAAAAAGGGGAACTGTGGAACGCTTGTGGACCATTCATTTTTAGTACAAAAAAATAATCTAGTACAAAAAAAATAATCCAACAAAAAAAAAATTATGCAGTACAAAAAAATTTAATCTAGTACAAAAAAAATAATCAAGTAAAAAAAATTAATCTAGTATAAAAAAAAATTAACGGTCCACAAGTGTTATCCAGTTATCTCTTCTTTTTTGTTCCCCCAATGAACCTTTGTCTACTCTCTTAAAACAAAAGTTTTGAGTGCATAATATACAATGTTTATCAAATCACGGTTTAGAAAAATATGCAATTTTTCAAGATTTTTATTTGTGCCATCAAACCACGGGAAAGTAGGCATCCGCTTCTGGTATTTTTTTTCTCTGTTTCACATTACTTTCTAGTTTCTATACATTAACATCTTGGAGAGTATTATGATTCCCAAATTTGCTGATAATGGTTAACAGACATAAATTTAAAAGAATTACTCATATGATATTGCCCTTAATATTGATATTTCTTTCAATTTTTTTTGAAACATGCTCATTAAGAAAGTGGTGAGGGAAGAGAACATGTTAAAAGAGTAATTATGTTTTTTTTGTCATAACTTTTGCTATGGTTAACTGTTGGTAGTTCTTTAAGGAAGTAGGCTAAAGATTATGCACGTCTGTAGTTCATCTGAATTTCTGTCAATTTAGCATTAAACAAATAAACAAACATACCTAGTGAAATCCCACAATCAACTTAGCAATACTAAATGTTAATGAGTTAAGTGACGTTTATAGCAATTTCAAGAAGTTGGATCGAGTCATTTGAGACTCTTTCTATAAAGGTTGTTTTGAGTAGAACACGGTTAGAACTAGTTTTGACCTAAACCAAACCTCTTTAAAATGAACTGCTATAGTCAAACCTAATATGAACTTTTTCTAATAATGAAATTTGTGACCTATATTAAAAAACTAAATGAAATGATGAAGAAACGGTGATAGAAGCAAAATTTTCAATATTTATAAAGAGTTATCTACTAAAAAAAAAAAAACCTACAATTAGAGTAAATGATGAAGGAAAGGAAATAAAAATATGTAAAGCATAGAGGTTATGTAAATAATGTTATCATTAATAGAAAATGCTTTAAAAAATATTATATAATAGTAGCTCTACTTTGCTGACTTGATCAAGCTCTTAGGCAAATAGCCAACGACTTCACACTTGGTTAGTGATGCATAAATCTGTCTTCATATTATTTAAAACTATATATTAATGATAAAATATTTTCCAAATATTAGATTTATCTCCTGAAAAGAACTAATGGATCTTGAATCATAAGACAAAACTGAAGCAGAAAAATAACAAAGGCAAAGCTTGACAGTCCATAGGGTTTTGTGCCTCTTTCTTTAACTTTACCTTTTTCTTTTTCTTTTTTGTTGGTGTGTTTTCACTCTCACTTTTTGACTTTATTGTGATCAAGATCACTAGTATTTTTTGATCATTGTGCTTTTACATCTGCATTGCATTTCATATTAAAAATATTGATTTTAATCATATTATCTGCTTTTCTACGTGACAATCATGTATATCTCTACAAATTGACAATTATTGTGTTCGATTAATCACTGCCACATAAATCATGGAATGAAGCAAGGAATGTGCAGATTGCCAAAATGTTTTTAACAATAATAATAAGAACAACAAGAGTTGAGTAATAACAATATGACACAAAGATTGAAACCCAATTAACCAACCAATTCCAAGATAACATAAACCATGTGTTTTTATTACAAAATGAAATGCAAGAAAAGATTAACCTTCTTCAGTTTCAGAACAGTCGAAGCATGCTTCTCGCGATCGAATGCGAGTTACCCGCGGGTCGAGTTTTACCCGTTGAAACCCCGATTCCGGACCTTCGACTACCACTCAAAGGTGCCAAATAGAACCGCAATAGCCCGTTATCAATATGGTTTGGTGAATATCTTGCACTTCGGTTCCGTTCAAGAACAAATTCATCGCCTGTTCTTCTGTTCTTAGAATTTACAAACCCTTGTTCAGTTCCAATGAATTTACCATTTAATCCATTTATGTTGTTTGGGTTTGATCGCCTCAATGAAGAACTTCTCCAGCTTACACTACTATTGCTTCTAAACACTTTTCTGTTAACACCATTATTGCAATCTCTAATATCTTGCCATGATTCTGAGTATGATCTTCCAACACCACTTACAGTACTGCATCTATCTTCATCATCATCTTTACTCCGGCGATGAATGAACCCCCAAAGCTTCCATCGCCATTTTCTTGGTTTCTTGAGCTCTTTCTTCTCCACCCCAATATCCCTATCTTTAAACCCTAATTCAAATGTTTCAGAGCAATCATCACGTAATGAATTTGAACTTGAAACCCTAGGGGGATCGATTGGGACAACATTAGCAGGATTGCAATCAATTGTTGCAGGTGAAACTTTGGTGTTTGAAACGACCTTGGTTTCATCTAATTCTGCAACTACAGCAGCAGCCATTCTTCTGATGGAATTGGATCTGTCGAGGCTTTTTCTCCTTTTAGAGGAAGAATCCAAATAATATTCTCGGGTCTGAATTGACCCGCCGGGGATATTATCGTCTGGAATTTGGAGGTTTTCCGTGGGGATTTGAGAATCACAACGAGGAACATGAGCAACGGGAGCATCTTCCACCATTGGAGGAAGTCGAGGGAAGGTTCTACCGATCAAATATCCATCCCATGAAGCCCTAGGTTCATCAAACGAATATCTCGGGTCATCAAATGAGATCCGACCCACATCCAGCGAGAATCTCGGGTCTGTATCGCAGGATCGGCGGCCTAATCCGTAATCAGCGATTTCCGACTGAGTTTCACGATACTGACGTGAAATCGGCTTCTCCACCGGCAATGTAGACGATAGAATAACGCCATTACTTCCGGCGACACGATCCTTCTGTTTTTTCCTCCATTTATGCCATTTTTTGCTCAAAACAGACGCTGCAGACCAGAAATTTGGCCGTGAGGGCTTTTTGGACTGTGAATCGAGATCTATGTGATCCTTCATCGGCTTCAAGTCATCTAAAATTGATTCCTTCGTTTCTTCAGTTTCAGCTGCTTCTTCCACAATGTCGTTCTCTAGATCATTCACAATTGTCGCGTCTGGTTCTTCGATAACCCTAATTTCTCCTTCTTCTTCATCTACATCGGTGTCTTTGTGCATTTGATCCTCTTCGTCGTCTTCTCTGTTCGTTTCGAGAACGACGCCATTGTTGCCTAGGGTTTGTTGCTGAGAATAAGAGTACACCGGTGTGTTCTCGTCGTGAATCGAAAACAGCGACGAGAGAGTGTTTCTTCCCCTAACGTCGCAGGATTTCCGTTGAGGCTCATAAACACCGGCTGAGATCGCTAAACCTTCGTTTTTCGAGGCGGAGAACGACTTCGTCCGTCGGAGCTCCGGGAAGAATGAGTTTCTCGTTGTTGCTGCTGACGTTTTGTTTTTGTTAGCTTCATTGGACGACGGTGCTCTGAAAATGGACTTGATTGCAGCAGCAGCGGTGGATGAAGATGTGGAGTTACGACGGGAAGACGACGGAGCAGCGGCGGCATTTGCGGATTGATCTAGAGTGGTGAGACGTTCGCAGAGGCATGACGGACAGAAGCCGGTGAAGTTCTCGTCAGGATGACGGTCGCAGCTAAAGGAAGAACGCGGTGGCTGCAGCGCCGGTGGTGGCGGAGCCTGGTCGGTTGTCGGATTCATGACGGATGACGGTGGTGGTACGGTGGTTGAATGGTAGTGAAAACAGTGGTCATATTAGCAAAACAGTGAAAGCTGAGTGTTGTTTAATGTGAGAATGAAAGCCGTTTACGTTTTCGAGACTTCCTTTTTTTCTTTCTTTCAAACGGACTGAGAGACACTTGATATAAATTATGTCTATTTATTTTATTTTTTGTGCTTTATTTATTATAAAATAAATAAAATCTCATCAAAACAGTCGCTTTTTTTCCCGTTGGATCCTTTACTTCTCCACGACCCTCTCTTCTTAATTAAATATTTATTTTTTAATAAAGGACATTTAATAATCGTGTTTCCAAATCAATTTTTATTACATGAAAATTAATTTGGTACAATTTCTAATCGTATTGAATTTAACAATTTCAACTATTATTTATCGGTGTAGATTATTTTTTTTTAAGATGGCAAAGGTTGTTTTCAAAGTAGATATCGAGATTACAAATTTTGACATGAGATTGATTATACTTTTGGTATTGTTTAAGGGTAGGAACGAGATTAATCTTTTGATACTTGTTAAATCAAATTTATAAGTGGAACTGGTTTTGGTAATCCTAGTTTGGTTTTGGCTATGATTTTTATGAGAAACTGAAACCACTTGTGCCTGCTGGTTCAAGTAAGATCAGTTCCGGTTCCAAGTGGGTAGTCGGTTTGGGAGGCTTTTTTTTTTTCACCTATGGTGTCATATACGATTAGGATGAAACAAAAAAAATTAGTTGGAATTGCAATATATCTTCTTTCAATCGTGAAAAATTGCTTACTCTCTTAAAAAACGAGTTTTGAGTGCATAATATACGATGTTTATCACTAGAGCAAATTGTTGAATATGCAATTGACATAGAACACGAAAGAATATGTTTCGTGTTTTGTGGAAAAAAACCTTCGGCACCCTTTTTTAGTTAATTTCGAAGTAAAGGTACTACAAATAATAACACGACACGACTATTTGTTATAGATCTATACTCGCTACACAAACAATGTTAAACACACTCGACCTTAAATCGAAGAGCAAGTTAGATAAACATAAAACAATTGTCTATTTTCTAATATCATCATATTAAATATTAAATTTGTAAATTTGGTATTTAAAGCGTTTCATAGTTTAGATTCTGTTAAAAATAGTATTGCAACTTTTATTATTTACCATCTGTTTCATAATTAAGTTTTAGTATACATCCTTTACGTTTTTTAAAGTACGTCAAGTATAATACATAATGACGTGATAAAATCTATCATTTTTTTACTATTAAACCACACAAATTAAGTCACCACTTAATTTTGTTTTTCTATTTTGTGGACTTGGCCACATTAAAAATTTAATATAATACTTAATTTCAAATTTATGCGTACCATTTTTGTTACATTCATGGTTCATTGTTGTTGGTCGTGCCGATACGTTTGTATAAGACCCGAGTTTCTTGGGGGGCAAAATTTTGAATCTCTTTTTACATGTAGTTTAACTTCATTACATAGTGGACTTATTAATCTTTTCAACTACTTATTAATTAAGTCATTAATCGTTTAACTCTTATATAACTCGTTAATCTTTCAGCTTAACTTAACAAACTATTCAACAAAACTAATTTCGAGAGCCTAAGCATCCAACCAAATGCTTTAATTTTGCATTCCTGACTTTTATACTTTCCCAACCTTGCGTTCAGCCTCATACAACAATGTAACCAACAATCAAACATTTCATAGGTCGAGTGACCCAATTTTGCATGCATTTCGCCCTGCATCCCTCCTTCTAGCCAACTCAATCACTCAATTAGTGATTAAAAAAAGGTTCTGAAGCCGAATTTTGAATTAAGTCGTTCAACTGAACCCAATCATAATTCTGAACATTATCATGATTAAACTTTCTTTTATATATATATAAGGGTCATTTATAGCCTAATTACCGTTGATTTATAATGCTTTTTACATATCGGAACCCATTTTTTAACTCACACAGGGAAGCCAAAATCCGGACACAAGCTTGATTAAATTTTGTAATGGTTCTAAAAAAATTATAAATATTTACTTAACACCTGTATTATCAGTACCCTTTTTATTAATATTAAACATGTTACGTAAGGATTTGTTACAAAAGAACAAATAGAATTTTGAACCATTCGTTGTGGTATAATTTATATACTTTATTTGTATTTTGATTGCGTAAAATAATAATAATTCACCTATAATTTCCACCGTTCTGAAAAAAGGATTTTCAAAGATTCGTTTGAAAGGCAAAAGTAATTTACAATCACGCCAATCCACTTTCCTCACTCTTTAATTTTTGTCTTTCTTTTCCTCCTCTCGCTTTCCTACTGCTTATTTTTATACATTGATGAAAAACAAATAATTATTGTGCCCCAGTAAACACACATTTATTCTTCTCATCAAATAAAGTCTTAAAAACACTTGTATATTATTATTCTTTTACACAACTATATATGTTTTTGTATTAAATTTTAAATTTTTTCTTAGAAAGCTATAGATATGACTCATGGTTAATTTAGACAAAGCAAAATGTCAAACAAGTAAAGGAAACCCTTTTTGTTTACATAAAATTACATGTATATTACTTAGGTTTATATGAAATTACATGTTTTGTTCTTTATATTGAAAAGCGTCTAAATATATCTTATTTTTTGTTTGAGATTACATCCTTTAACCTAACGCCAGTTAAACATTCCATCCCTTCATCAAGGGGAAAATAGTAAGGGTGGAGGTACATCATACTTAATTTCCAACCATCTTCAATTAAATTTTGTCATCTCATGTCACATTACTTTCACCCTCTTCAACCCTCAACCTATGCAATGGTAATGGTACCCTTTACCAATACACACACTCTCCTCACACACACACCCACACACATGATCTCGGTTTGCTGCGGGCTTTTGAAACCGTTTGGGAACCCTCCTTGATGAAACCTTGCCTATGTGGCACAAAGCCGCTTAACCCGTGTGCACCTGCATGCGAGCACGCATGCCATACCGTTTGGCCTAAGATCACATTACCACGTCTAGAGGGAAGAAAAGGCAAAGTCCAAATCACAATTAATCAGAGCTCCACAAACCTCCATCTCCTGCAAAATCTTGAGATACTAGAAAAATATACAAATGGCCGGGCAATGATCCTAAGTGTAGAAGATAATCATCTAAGCGTGCAAAACGTCGGAATCCAATGAGTAAGTAAGTCTCGCCATATCAGACGTCCATTATGAAATTAACTTCATGAGCCCAACGACAAGGTTAAACACCAAGACGAGCCGATTCGCTCACGCAAGATAAACAAAGCAAAGGTAAACAACTATGGCCTATAAAGAAAGTTTGTATTACATACGAACAAGATTAAACGGTTCAATGACTTTAGCTGGTTATAAATCGATAAGGAAAAAAAAATATTAAAGAAGCATCAAGACTAAAATGTATAGCAACAAGACTATAATTAGAACTTAGAAGGGTTATGGTCTGAGTCGGTAATGTTAAGCGGCGTGCATTGAGATCAATTTTTATATGAGGCTGTAACCCGAAAGCCCTGTATTTTCTTATGTGATTCACAATTTATCAAACAATGAGTTGGTCCTCTTACTATGACATCAATTTATATATCTTCCACTTATTTCTTCTTCAAAATTCCTTCATTTGCACACGTCCCATATCTCCATCCTTCAAATCATCACACCTTCCTTATCTTTATTTTTTTGTGACTATTTTTTATTAAGTAAATGTATTCTACTATGTATAATAATAATTACTAATAATAATAAAATTAATAATTAGTAAACAATGGTTAATTAAGTAACCATTAAAAGTTGGATCACCGTCACACCCGATATTACATCCCTAAGGCGGTGTACTTAGTGTGACCACGTACATTCACTCATTGTGTACGTGACAATAACACGCCAACATTTTTTACTAATTATCAATTTGTAATGGGGTGAAAGGTGGTTTTAAATAATCATACCTTTTACAATCTTTATTTCCATAAGATTATTTGCATGTTTCAAAGACTCGTATTACAATCATGGATTCTTTATACTTATTTATGCGCAATAACTATTTCCAGTTGTAAATCATGAACAGTTCTCCTTTTTATAAATATCATACCCATTTCATTCGATCAACCTAGAATCCTACGACGGAGACACGGTCAGTTAAAGTTAAAAAGAGGAAATATATAATGAGGATGTTAGCAATCACGAGAAGGATATCGGCAGCTTCATGGTTAAACCTCATTATTTACTCCAATTCACATGTCTCATGCCAATTCCGTTATATGTGTTTATGCATGTACATGCATCAAAGCTCATTAACGCTTGCAGTTTTACACGTTAAATAATTAAAAAATAATCAAGTGGTAAAAAAATATAATAATAGTTTTACTTGTGTTCAAAAAACCTATTGACCATATTTGTTATTCAAATTTGACGGACAAGTTCAGCGCTTGAAATCAAGGAAATTCATAACAAGATGCGATGAAAAGTAGAAGAGAAGAACGTTAAGATGTATGCTTTGAAAGCCTAAATTGCAAGTTTAGAACTTTTAGGGTTATCGGTTGTACGTGTCTTGAGCATGAGGTTCCAGTAAAGAAGAGAATCACACGTTAATTTTTGTATTTTCATATTTTTAATGGCGTCATTTAAAAAGTCATAAAAAAGTATTTTTAATGTGTTGATATAGAGGAAGTTGATTTTGATTTTGTAGTGAGCATCAACCGTTATCTTGACATGGTTTACACGACCTCCGCAACCGTTATCTCTAATTTGAAAGTCAGATGTTTATAGTATGAGGGACTTTAAGATTGGGTGATCTTTTGATCACAAAAACAAATCGGTTTGGTTTATAATTCGGTGTTTGGTGTATATGCAAACCATGCATTTCTAATGGTGTCATTCTGACTACATAACTAATATTCTTTATCTAACTTTTTCACTTACATGTTTATGACTCATTAAAGTATATAATAAAATAAATGTTAAATTTGGTATTTGGTGTATACTTGTTGGATCCAAATATCACTAGCGAAGCTTACCAGTTAACAGTGGGGTTGCCAAGATCATATGTGTAGAATTTTAAGGAATTTCGTGGGTTGCCGGCCTATATATATAAAAAAAATTTGGTCGAAATCGTGTAATTTACACTATGGGCGAAAAAATCTGGGGTCGCCCGGCCCCTACAATGCTTCGCCCCTGGATCCAATAACATCGTAAAATAGACTTAAATAAACAATGAAAAAACTGAGTCTTTAATTTAATTAGCCATTGTGCACGGCAAAAGAATATTGCTTGCTTGCTAAACCGGGCTGCTTCATAATCGTTCGATTTAAATAAATGTAGTAAGTACTCAATCAGAATTAGTTGTTAATGTGTTGCAAAACACACATACTTTTCTTTGTATTTTGGCGTCGTATTTTATACGTTTTACAGTAGTTTTTATATGTTTTTTTATACTTATCTAGTTCTATGATGAAATGTAGGTGTTTGGGTGAAAAAAAGGACAAAAAAATGAGCTTAAACAGACAAATTAAGAACGAACACCCGATTGAAAGCGTAACATAAAAACATCAAAATCAGGAATTTCATAGCTAGGAGCTACGCACGGGCCTAGGAGGAAATCTTGCGTGTGTCGCCCTCGACTAGAAAAAGCAAAAATTGGAGCCTAACTATTTTGTCCTAAGCGCTACGCGCGGGGGGGTTTCCAGCCCCCATGCGACACACGAAAGGCTCCAGAATCATTAAAAAATCCTAATTTTGATTATACATACAATTAGACAGGTTCATTCAAGGGAGTTTGGTTAACAGCCGCAAGGAGACGAATTTCAGAGGTTTTCATAGCATTCTAGAGCAGTAGAAGTCAGAGATTGAAGATTGGAAGATGCTTGGATGCTAGAGATCATTCGGGTTTTATTGTTTTCATCTTAATTCCTAATTGTAACCGATTGATTCCTGTTTTAGTTTAGTTACTGTTTTGACATGATTCTAGGCCGATTTGTTTATTAGTTACTTGGGTTTGTTGATGATTGTTGGATTTGCACGTTAATCGCGGTTTTGGACTATTTTATCTGATTGGTTGTGTCTTCGGTAAAATTCAGATTGTGTCTAACTGTATAGCATCATAATATGGCTGTGATTGGTAATTAGAATGCGTCTAGGAGTTATTTGTCTATGAGTAATTGTGATTGCCTGTTTGATTTGCTAGTTTAGTTGTGTTTTTCACCTTTGAGACCGAGAGGAGATAAGATTAAGTTGTTTATTGTAGTATTGGTCAGTTTGGGTGGATCGAGAGGATGACATAGGTTGATTGGTATTGTCTCTCGCAATCAAAGTATATGACCACATAGTTTGGAGTCCTTAGTGCTAGATTTAGGCCGAGAGGAAAATTTTGTACGAGGAACCTAGATACGGGTAGGTTAGGCCGAGAGGTGTAACATTTGTGAATGTGAAATTCTGTTAGTTATCATCGTACGAGACAAATGTTACAAAATGAAAGATTTATGATTAAACCTTACGCACATACATATATATGTATATAGTAGGCGGTTAAAATACATATAGGTATTTTCGTGCTAATCGTAGGATGTGATTTGGTCCGTTCGATCGTTTAAATGGAGGGAATTATCGACCTTCCAAAAAATGTATACTGCGTCCAAAACTGATAAAAAGAGCATAAGCGTCATTTCAAAAATCACTGACCGCCTATAATCACGTATCATATACATAATTACGCACCACGACCAAATAGATACAAAAATTACTTACTAGGTGTATAATCACGTACCACGAAATCACGGACCATATACATAATTACGGACCACGACCAAATAGACACATAAATTACTTATCAAGTGTATAATCACGTACCACGAAATTACGGACCACGTGTATAATCACGGACCACGACCAAAATATACATATATAATACAGACCAAGTGTATAATCACGTACCACAAAATTACGGATCACGTACATAATTACGGACCACGTAAAAAAATAGAAAAAAACCATATCAATAATATACTCGAATTAAAGATAATGAAATTATATGTTTAATAGTGTAATTTTTTTAACAAATATTAAGCGTAAAAAAGTTATTAGATTTTTAAATATTGGATGATAGTGTGGTTAATTATGGAAATTTTCTATAAAATGTGTTTTACGTTTATACTATTTTCTCTTTGTACACGTGTCGTATTCTAATTGTATCCTACGTTTAGCACGAAAATCTCTATATGTATTGGATCCATCTCCTATATATATATATATATGTATATTCTTCTAACCACCCTCTTCATGTAAACGAAGTATAAAGTTACAAACATACACACATATAAACTCATATAAAATTAAACTCTCATACATAAACGTCATTGTTAATAAATTTATATTAAAACCTTGAAATTATAAAGGTTATTAGAAAACAATATTCAAAAGTTAGTTGTTTAAAGAAAATAACATTTATAGATAAAGGTTATAAAACAAGTCAGTAGAAATAAAGATTTTGTAAAAAAATTAAAGGTGTTGTGAATGAAATCAAAGCTGTATAACTTTATGTGGTCAATATACAAGAAATAAAACCTTCATTTAAATGGAGCACGGTGGCCAATTTCAGAAACACCAAGATCTCAGGGGCTAAAGGTGTCAATAACGCACTCCCATTTACCAGACCCGCCCCCATGGTCCTCGGGTCTTCTTCTTCACCCATCGCGACCGACCAGCAGTTAATGCTAATAACTCCACCTCGATTCCCCTAATCACACGCCTCCCACCTTCAATCCATCTCGGTGAGATTCCGTGCACTTAATTACTTCAATTAAACCACACCTACTCGACATCAATGCACCGCCCATCCTTGGTGAGCCCGATCTCGACCCACGGGACGACAACCGATCTCAGCCCCAATCGAGCATAAGAAAACGAGCCTACGACCGGTTAACTTTTTTTCCGAACACACACACACGAAACCAAACACCCTCGAGCAGCAGTCGCACGATTGTGCCGGAGCAGTGGCCGGAACCACCATGGATGCCGCCGCAAGCAATTCGAAACACGATCTCATTGTCAGGCAAACCTCAATCCAATGTATCAATCCAAACTCTCGTTTTCATCCGCATCGTCAATAGCCGCATATCAATTTAGAGTTTTAACAAACAGAATCGTCAATTGAATGCAAAGTTCGTCGTGTTTTTAATATGGACCCAGGTTCAATCAGAAATCAGAGGAACCAAATACATTTCGAAGTTCCACCTCTGGTGTTGTTTGAGCCCTCCAATGCCACACAGGAGACTCGGGTTCGATTCCTGTTCCTCCTTGTTTTTGCCTTTTGTTTTCCCGATTTAAATAATTATAAACAAATGTAATAAATTTTATTAATTCATAACTTATTCATTTTTGATTCATTTTTAACTCATTTTATCAAAATTCTCGTAATTAAAATTTCTATCAAATAAAAATATATTCTGGAAAATTTTATTACTTCACATAACGATATTTTATAAAACAGTTTCGGTTTTGTAAAATATATATTTATTTTACTCATAAGTAATTCATTATTTATCTAAAATTTGTCCATTTTATGTCAGAACTCATTATCTAACTTATAAATAGAACTATAAAAGAAGATTTTTTTGATTAAAAATTCTGTAAAAGTATAAGGTTTTTTGGGTTGTGGTTTAATATGAAAGAAGTGAAGATTCTCGTGGTCAGTTTTTGAAATATGCAGGAGACATCGTCTGAAAGAGCATAGAAGATTTTGCATCTCATGTTTTCATTCAATCACTGACACCCCCAGCTTTTTCTTTTTCAGTTTTGTGTAGGAATTATTTTTGCCTTTTTATTGTATAGGTTATGAATTTAATTATTTTAAACATCAGAAAAGACATTTTAAAGATTTTGTCGAATGCAAAAAAATATTCTTTTACTCGATAATTGTGTAATTAAACAAATAATTTTTTCGTAATGTGTTTATTATACTAGATATGATATGCTCCATAATAGTTCTCTAAAAAATTAAGTTTATTGTTAAGTATATGTGCCTAAAGTGTAAGAAAATTCTAATAATTTATAAGTTAGACTTAATAGATAACTTTGGTCAAAATCGGCGAATTAGACTATTAAAGTCAATTGACTACTAGCTAGCGCACGTCACGTGTTACGGTGACTGTAGACTAGTAGAGGAATGACCTTAAATATCAAAAAGCAAATAAAAACACATCAAATTGTTTCAAAACCTTAAGCGTAACTCATCTTAAATGTCAAGTGTCAAACAACCCAAGTATAAACATAAACGCAATGACAAATATTACGTTAACAAAGAAAGAAACCTAAAGATAAACATATTATAAATCAACGGGAAAAGACACAAAAGGAAAAAAAATAAAAAGAACAAATGAAAACAAGGAAAACTTATAGAAACAAAAAGTAAAAAAAAAGGGTGCCAGTAAATTTTGTGCCTTAGTGGGGCTTAAAAAAGTGGTAAGCTTAGGGGCTGTTTGATTTGTCTGACTGAGTATGATCTGACTGAGTCAGAAGCTGACCCAGTTAGAAGTTCTGACTGA
>WOUH02000002.1:2809556-2828205 GCA_009936405.2 Stevia rebaudiana
TCCATTGTGGAGAGAAAATTTATAAAAACTTGTAAAAGTTTTATAAAAATAGAGAGAGTAGAAAGAGTGAGGGTGAGGATTGTGTTTGAGATGAGTGGTATTTATATAAAAAGTAAAAAAAAAAAAGTTCAAAATGACCCAACGGTCATTTTTTTAATCCCCCAACGGTCCGATTTTTCTCCTTGACGACGTCACCACGACGATGGCGTCGTCGAGAACGCCCCCATAACGCATGGGTGGGGCGGTGTTTGGCGCGTCAACGGGCGTCGTCAGAGGGCAAAACGCCCCCTTCGACGCGTACACAAGACAGTCTAAGAAAGGGTTAGATAAAATGTCATTCCCTATATATATATACTAGTAGGGTACCCGCGCGATGCGACTGCAACAGTTTACAGCGCTGTACTCATTATCTGTTAATTTATCAGTCCTTTTGTATTATATGGTATTTCATATTTTAGTATCAGAATCGTCTATCAAGAATGCCACTCATTTATGTTGGTGTAACACGATACTCGTTTATGTTAATATGTTTCACAGTACTCCTCTGCTCAGTTATCTTTTACATAAAATCGGTGTTAGAATACTAAATTAAATTCTAACAAACACACAAATAAGGAAGTTCAGACATAAACACACTGATTTACAATAACAAAAAAATTTAAGCCATAAACATAGAAAAATTTAGTTCCTGGAAAAAATAAAATAAAATGAGAAAAATTAAAGACTTCATGTCCATTGCAGCCTGCATATATATCAGTGGAAAATTGCATCAAAATTCATAATATAATCATATTAGAGCAAAAAAGGAAGATTGTTAATAAGATGAAAAAAATGTTGTGAAACTAAGCCTCCTAATACCTAAATTTTCATTATAACCACATTAATTTTTGTTTATAACAAAATCAAATAGCACAAGAGTTGTACAAAACGAACTTTTTTTTCATTTACAGTAAAAGAGAACTCCGTACCTTGATAACCTCAGCTTCTGTGAGTGCTGAAGCACCTCCAATACAGTGGCGGATCTAGACATCTAGGTCAGCGGTATCCTTTTTCAAAAAAAAAAAAAAATTATCACGTACATTCAAGTTAATAAAAAAACAATTAATTTCATATAAATCAAAAGTCAAGAACATACGAATACACTAGAACTTCCATTGCTTGATGATTATAAGTTAAGGACAACCTAGCTCAAAAACCACTACTATACTCGCAAACGTACATATCACAAGCGTGAATATCATTTCATCATAGGCCTAATTTTTATTAGAAAATTAAGAACCTATTCAGTAATTAGCACCCTATTACTTACGCTAACTCATTTAATTTATTGTTAAATTCACATCATGATTTGTTAATGGCAAAATATGGATTTTCAGAGGAATTGTTTAAACGAGGATGAGGACCCTCTTTGAATAGTTAAACAGTTGTAGCTACTAGCTAGAGATAAAACTTGTAGGTTGAGACTTGAGACTCCACAAATGATTTAGCTAGTAACAAAATAAAAACAGTAAAATACCTCATTCCTGATAGCAAGTCAAAAACAAGGTAGCATCAATTTTGGGCTCGACACAGATTCGCTTTAGGGTCCATGGACCGGTCTTCTTCACCCAACACAATTCCAGCCAATAAACTAAGCATTGAATGCTTCTCGTTTTCCCCAAATCACGCGTAATCAACCCTTAATGCCCCTCGGTGATACCACCGCCTTCAATTCTTTCATTTAATCACCCAACCACTCACATTTAATCTCGGTTAAGCCGAGATATAAGCCTCTCGAACCACTAATCAAACCAGATGAATTAATTCGGTATAAACACCCTCTTCGAGTGTTCTCTGTCCTTTTTGGAAACAACCTCGAACGCCAACAACAACAAAGACGGTGAATCGAGCTCACATCTGCCCCTAGAATCGTCGATTGGAACTCAAACCGGATCTGCAAGTTCATCAATGGGCAATGGTGGTGGTCGGAACTCGGAAGTAGGTGGTGTTGTGGTGGTCGGCTGGTGGTCGTCAGTCGTCTGACCTCCTCTTGCTTCGCCGGAAGTCGAAACTTGCCTCTGGTGGTGGTCCCGGTCGTCGACTTCTTCTGTTTGTGTGGTGGTGGTCGTCGATTACAAGAGAATTTGTGTTTTAATTTTATTTTTTTACATTTTCCCCCTTTTAGTTTAGAGGTTTTTACAAAATAAGATTTTACTTTTACTTATTTTAAATTACATATTAGAATTTGAAGTTTTATAAAAATCTTAAATCTTTTTATAAAAGTTTAGCATTTTAATAATATTTTAAGGAATTGGCAATTAAGGGTATCCTAATATTCGGTCAGGGGTCTCAAAATTTTCATTTTAGCGGTCTCCCGGTATATAAAACGAAATTTTTTTTTTTACACTTCGGGAGAAAAATTGAGCCGTCTCCCGGGAGACCCCTCGGCCCTCTTTGAATCCGCCCCTGGGGGTTGGGGAATTTATGGGGTAATTTTTATAAAAATAATATCGTATGAAAAAATTATGATTGTGTAAAGGATGTGGGGGAAATTTGAAAAGTTAACAAATGCGTTTCCATCAATACCTTTTTCTTTCTTTGTTTACTTATATTTTAATCCTTGAATCTTAACCATTGATTAGGTAATTGGATTGACAAGATTTGTTTCTATTGCTTCTAGGCAAAAAATGTTTTTATCGGATCCAACCCCTATAATACTAGGGATGGTTCGTAAGATAATCACTATTTAATTTTTGAAACTAAAAAACCTTACTTAAATGAACTTCATACATTTATTTCTTTATACTTATAGTATTTTTAAAAAGATATGCATCATTAAATCAAAGTTTACTTTTATCTTTAATATGTATATAATGAAGTAATGTAAAAAAAATCACATTTAATAAGTATATAATGAAGTTATGTAAAAAAAATCACTTGATAAGTTGTAGTATACTAAATATATACAGTAAATACATCAAGAAAATGAAAAAAAAAAAAAAAACTGATAAAATATTTGTACGAAACACGTAAACCTGTTTAAAGTACTAAAACTGATCGCTTAGCAATTAATTCTTCAATCTATATTTATGTCTGAAGATAATTATATATTTATGTCTATAGTCATTATATATATACAAACTTAGTATCTTATTTGAGTTTTTGCGACTTTAGCCCTTAAAGCTTATGTCTGACGAATTTAGAGTCACACATTAACTTTCTCTTGAATATTAACATGTAACAAATTTCGTGTTGACAAATATCATCGCTTCGTGTTTAGTTGAGAATTTTAAAAAGTTGTTTTGTGTAATAATCTAGCGACCGACCTCAATAAAAAATAATGCGACCTTGATCATAACATTACATGCTTGCATACATTTTATGTTTGCAATTTTGCATAATATTAAGTGTCCCTGGCACCACTCAAATTTTCCAGAGTCAGTGATTTATCATCCTCGTGTTAATCGGTAACGGTAACGTGCACAATATTGAGTGTCCCTCTATATATCTTAACTAACAAAATGTGAGATCGATGCCTTTAAAAATGTAAGAAACTAGCAGGTATACCCGCGCTTCGCAGCGGGCGAAGGGTTAGATCTGATAATTTAGCAATAAAAAAATAAACGATGTGAAAGCTAAAAGCGTGAATCACGTAAATAGAAGCCTATAAAATTGGGCAAGTCAGTTTTTATTATTAAAACATAAATATAAGGTCACAACAGTATTTTTTAGAATCAATTGCAAAAATGTTAAATTATAATATATACGATATTTAACCTCACTTGATTTTAAATAGAATTTAAATCTAATTACATATGAGGTCTTATATAACGAAAGTAACAGAGTTAACTTAACAAAAAAAATTAGCCCTTAAAATCGTAATTTTTTAAATTTTACAATTATCAAAATAATAGAAGTTTAATTTTCAGTATCCTATAATTTGCTTAAGCAAGAACCAGAGCAACCAACTTTTATTTAGAAAAAAAAAAATTGATCAATAATGAAGTGACACGTTGCTACTGGGCCATGTAGTCTTTCCCTTTTGTGCTCAAGCTAATCCATTTAATCACAAAAACTATAAAAAATAAAAAGAATGACACTCATCAAAAGCCACTTGACCCAACATCAAACCAACCAATTAAAAATCACAACTATTCACCATTTCTCAAATAATATATAAACATGTTCAATGTAATTGTTAAAAAGTTCAAAAATATTAGCAATATATGATCATTGGGTTTGTGTAGGGGTGTTCACGGTCCGGTGTATACAGTTGTTACGTCAAATCGTTGGCATAGCTGTTTATTATCAAAAACAAAAATCAAACTATTGAAAACTCAAAACTGAAACAAACCAAACCGTTATAAACGTTTTGGTTTTGGTTTGGTTTCGTGGTTTTAGGTACTTCAAGACATCATATCATTCGTTCGAAAAAGCGCAAAAATATTATATTACAATGCAAACTATTCAAATTCATAGAGTCAATGCAAGCCCTTCAAATTAAACCACTGAAATTTATTAAGTGGGCTGTCCAAGAGTTGATCATTTAATATAATATCATAATATATATGGTCCGGTTCGGTTTTATACGAAAGGTTTTCATCGAAAACCGCAAACCAAACCGTTTATTATGATTTGAAAATTATTAAACCGACCAACCAAAAAACGAAGATAAAAAACCAACCGGAAAACCAAACGGGTAACCGCTCATGACCAGTTTGAACGGTTTTATAGTTTTAAATTAAACCGTAAATATCCCTAGATTTGAGTGTTGTACCATTTAAGATAAAGTACACTTTGATGAACATATTTGGTCATCGATCCTTATCATTTATTCTATCACTGTTTAATATTGCAAATAAGTGATTAACAAAAGTTACATGAAACAACATTCAAAAAAATTTAGTTCATGAATGTCAATATATATGGTCCCGGAGTAGTCTGTTGTCTTTATGCTAACAAAGTGCAACTTGAGGAGCATGTTTGGCCACGGTTTTATTAAAGAAACACGGTCGAATTCAAACACCTAATGTAGGTTACGTAATTTGCAAGCATCTGGATAATCATTAAATTCGTAGTTAAATTACTTTCAAATAAATTTATTTTGAAGATATACTTGAAATTTTATATAATCGGATAATTGAAAGTTTTTCAAGAAGAAGAATGCATGTTTTCGTCGTAAAACTTGTCATCCCGAAATGGATCAAAACCTTTCATTTATAAGTTGAGGATTCATTGAAATTTTTAATTGAAAGAACAATAAACCAAGTTTTCTAATTTCAAACTTAGGACCATATCGTGGCGAATAAATCAAATGATTAGGTGGATATACCGACCCATGACTGATATTAATGATGGTTTGAAGGTGTCTTGCATAAACGGTGAGAATCATAAAACGGAAAAACTTTCTAAGCACAGAAGCTTGGAGGAAGGTATGGTATTAGGTTTAATTCTTCCACGACCGAAATTCATGTTTCCTTCGTGTTTATCCTCCATGATCAGTTGGGGATTTTAGGGTTTTGTTTGATGTTTTTTTTTTCTTTATGGTGTTTTGCTTCGTGGTTATTTACCTGGTATATTTTGTGATGTATGTAGTATCTTGCTATGTTAGGTTTGCAGTTAAGAAAAAGTACATATTATGCTTGAGTTTTGTTACATGCGTAAACATATATTTACAATAGATGTCTTTAAGTTCAATATTTTTCACAAAAAATTAGGTGAGTGTGAAATACACATCCGGTTCCACCTACCAACGAGGATCAACGGGGGTAGTTTGGTCAGGGAGAGTTTGGTAACACGATGTGACCCGTTGACACGTCATGCCACGTCAGAACCGTGTTCGATACACATGTAAATTTCTCATCACAACTCTCCACCTCCTAACTCCTATTTCATGCCTTCAAATCCACCATTCTCACAATTCCCATTCAAATTCCTCACCATCAATGGCAACCCCATTGATCACATTAAGAAATCTAACACATATATACCATTAATTCCTTACTCATCAGCCACTTATATAAGTTAAATTTCAAAGCTTCCGCCATGGCCGCTGCTGCAATCTGTTCTAAATACTCTACAGTCGGTGAAAGATTCTCAAATCCGTCGAAAACCCATTTAAATTCGACCCGTTTCAGACAACCCCTTATCGGATTTCGCTCGAATTTTGAGCGGAAATGGGGAAATTTGTCTCTGCAAGGTGGCGGTCGGAGAAACAGAGAGGCGGTTGCAGACAGTGGAAAAGTGAAACGATGGGGGTTGGTCCGGTGTACGGCGGAGGGATTAGAGAGAGGAATACTGGGAGGAAGAGGGCAAGATAGTAATTTTGCTTTGCCGGAAAGATTGAAGGTGGTGGCGTTAATGGCGTGTGCTATGTGTTTGTGTAATGCTGATAGAGTTGTTATGTCTGTTGCTGTTGTTCCTCTTGCTGCCAAACATGGTTGGAACAGTTCTTTTTTAGGCATCGTGCAGGTAGTATTCAAGTTTTAACCTTTTTTTAATTAAATTTCAACAAAAATAATCATTGATCATGTTCAAATTTGCATAATCATATTAATCACTTAAAAAAATATAATCTTTTGCATAATCAAATTTGCAACACGATTTACTGATCGTGTTGCCGATATTGGCGGTTAGTAAGTTTTCTTGTTAACAGGTTATCGTAGTATATTTTTTTAATAAGAAGTATAAATCTAAGTGTCCTGGATAATCGATCCAGTTTGTGTTTAACTTATAAGCAATGATATTGACTTATTGATGTGTATTTGTATTGTATGAGTGTGTATACTTTTGTTTTCATGGATTATACTCTAAACATTAGGTTATAGGTTTTATTTGTTTCATGGTATATAATCGTGATATTTGTCTTAAAATGCAAAAAAAGTTGGTAATATGTTTATGAAATGGTATAGGCGAATAGTCAAATTGTTGGATGCACCTTTTATTAAGTTTCTAAATTGTTGGTGAAGACGAAGTCTCAATCTTTTGTGGTTGTTGGGTCCAATCTTAATAGTTTAATTAAAATTTGCAAAAGTCTTTAGTTGTTGATTAACTAAGTCAAATCTCAGTTAAACTTGACAAATTATTAGATTTATTTTAAATCATTATTAAAATCCCGTCAATAATCTGAGTAAAAGTGATTAGCAAGTAAGTGAATTAAACCAAACATTATCGCAGATGTATAAATTTGGAAAAGTCATTAGCAGCCATGTCTTACTAGAATATGTGGAATTATTAGACTTGTTACGTAACAAAGATGACCCCTTTGGATATAAACACGTAGCTACCCTCAACTATATAGTAATTACAATTCAAATAACCGTAGTCTAAATAGGAATAGAGACACGTGTCAAGGCATGAGTGGAAGTTGGAATCAAGTCTTGATGATCCCACCAACATTATATATGCATACTTTTCTAGGACTAACAGAAAGTTGAAAAGGCCAAAGAGTACTGTTTTATTATTCTCTTATTATTTTATCAACAAATACAATTTTCTTTTACACAATCCGATTAAAAAGCATGATAAGAATACTTTTGATTTCATCTCAAAACTTTATGGTAAGACAGTGATTTATTATACATGAATCATATGACCTGAAACATGGATTATAATCTAATTTCAGATAATTTATGTGGCATTCCACTTTATATCATTACAGTCACCCAAATATTAGAACTATATTATAAATCTCTCAAGTATCTATTTGACGTTTTTCTGTCATCTGATTGGTTTTTAACTATAAGTAGTACAAATTAGAAATACATAATTGAGTGACCTATATGGTAGTTTTAATAAATGAGTAAACTTTTATTGAAAAAAGTTGACTAGTTGTGTGGTCATATTCTTTACACACTTTATTGGTCTTAAATCGGTAACCATTGGTGCTTTCCTTAAACGTGTATAATTAAAATAAAGGTTAAACCAATAAAAAAAACCTGATAATCAAATATATATACTATATAGTATACATATATAGAATTATTTACACGGATAGTCCATGTGGTTTAAGAAATTTCAGTTTTGGTCTCTAAGATAAAAAAAAAATAAATTACAGGTTTGGTCCTATAGTTTGCATTTTGTAACAATTTTGGTTCGTACGGGTTAAATTTTCTATTTATGAATAGGAACCAAAGGTGTTACAGATGTGCAAGCTATTGGACCAAACCTATAATTTTTTAATCGTAGGGAACAAAACTGAAACTCATGCAAACCACAGGGACTATCCGTGTAATTAATTCTATATAATATATATTCTTTTTGCAAGTTCATTTTATGTTTACGGAAACAAGCATCCAACACTAACCAACAATTATGTAATTGTGTTATCAATGATAGTCATCTTTTCTATGGGGATACATACTTTCATCTGTTATTGGTGGAGCATTGGTGGACAAATATGGCGGGAAACGGGTGATCGCGTGGGGCGTATTCTTGTGGTCTTTAGCGACACTTGTCACTCCATGGGCCGCAAATCATTCAACAATGGGCCTTTTAGCAGCCCGTGCTTTCTTTGGGCTTGCTGAAGGAGTTGCTATGCCTTCAATGAACATTATATTATCAAGGTAAATGTTATTTTATTTCGCGTAATGTTATTTAATATTGATTTTGCTCCTTTTAGCCATGATAATCATACATGTTAAAAAAATAATTGTAGTTTAATATTTTTATAAAAGCATGATGTTTTTAACTTTTGATTAATATGTCACAATCCAATAAACCAATGTTTTAGTAAACATTAAACAAAGAGACAAAATATTAGATATGGTAGGCCGTGACAAATCTAAAGTTTTTGCTACTACAATAACAAATAATATTTTTGAAGTGCTCGTTTCCAACAATCATTTATTATTATTATATTCATTTTTTTTACACTAAAAAAAAAATATTTAAAAAAAGTTAACTCGACCCACCAATTTAAACACTTATTGTTACTATGTGAGCTCTCTAGTTTCCTCAAAGACCACATTTATTTTGGTTTTCCATCCTGATACTTTATTAGTAAAACAAAACTCAATTTATTAAAATTTTGCGCGTGTGTTTTTTAGGTGGTTTCCATGTAACGAACGAGCTACTGCGGTTGGTTTATCAATGGGTGGATTTCATCTTGGTAATGTTGTGGGTTTGGTGCTAACACCTATAGTGATGTCATCAACTGGGCTTACGGGCCCGTTCATTCTTTTTTCAACTCTTGGGCTTCTATGGCTGACAATGTGGACTCTTCGGGTCACAAACGACCCACAAGAAAGTCGTTCAATAAGCAATTCGGAATTGAGATTAATTCAAGCAGGAAAATCAAATGCTTCTTCGTCAAAAAAGGGTGAATTGCCGCCTTTACGCCTGTTGTTGTCCAAAATGCCCACTTGGGCCATTATTTTTGCTAACATGACCAACAATTGGGTGAGTTTATTATTATTATTATTACTTATATGGTGAAATTACATATATATCTTTCTAAGGGTTCAAAGTTTCTTATATGCTCTTTTAAATTTCATAATGTCATGTTATCCTATCAAACCACTTACCAATACCATGTTTACCATTTCATAGTAAATAAATAAGCATAAATACTTATAACTGTCATTGTTATTGGTACTCTTATTGTTATTCTTATTTTTATGTATTTTAATGTTTGCAGGGATACTTTGTTCTCCTCTCATGGATGCCTGTTTATTTTAAAACTGTGAGTTTTAATTCCTAATTGATTCTTAATTTTTAATTCTTAATCTTAAGCTACGCCTTTCAGTGAATAATGCTATAAAAGGCGGGTCAGACGGGTTGGGTAACGGGTCAAAGCATGTTCGGTCAAACTGACCCACGAACACTTTGTTTTCTTGAACTTCACATTGCCGTATAATTGTTTTTTTTAAGTTGGTTATTAATATTGAATATTTTGTGCATAATAAATAGGTATTTAATGTAAACTTAAAGCAAGCAGCTTGGTTTAGTGCAGTTCCATGGGGAACAATGGCGTTTTCAGGTTTTGTTGCAGGTGCTGCTTCTGACTATTTAATAAAAGCAGGATACTCGTTGACTTTTGTCAGAAAAGTCATGCAGGTAAATGCATATTTTATTTTATATTTTTTAAATTATTTTAACCAAAAGACACATCTGAGAGTGAGAGTGAAAAAATTTTAAACATCCACATGTTTGGATAAACAAATTCTCCTTATAATTTTATGATTTATAGCGGGCCATAGAATTATTTTTATTCCCATTTTTACAAACAATAAACTAAGTTAAACAGAATTTGAAACACTTAAAACATCTGATTATTACAAATCCAAACAACAGAAGTACATTACAATTCCATATTTGACGGTTCTCGTTTTACAATATCAAACATCTGATTATCAAAAGAATCCCAACCCAATGGCTTATAATTCATAATTATCTTTTAAATTTGATTGAATCGTATTGAATTTTGCAGTCTATTGGTTTTATCGGGCCAGGATTGGCTTTGCTTTGCTTAAATTATGCCACGTCACCAACAATTGCATCTGTGATCATTACAATCGCACTTAGTTTGAGCTCTTTCAGTCAAGCTGGATTCTTGTTAAATATGCAGGTAAGATTATTGATTTACCATTAATGTTTGCATATTATTAAAAATTTAACATTGTTATTGTTTCAATTTTAAGTTAATATTAATGAAGTTGAATTTAATCACGTTCATACTTTTTTCTTCTTTTTTTTAGGATATTGCACCCCAGTATGCAGGATTTCTTCATGGTATGTAACTTCAACATCTTTGCTAGTATAGAATTTGATTTAATTTCTTCAAGTATAATTATATATATTTATTTATTAATAAACAGGAATTTCAAACTCTGCTGGAACATTGGCTGCAATAATCAGCACAATCGGTACCGGTTACTTTGTGCAATGGTTGGGATCATTTCAAGCTTTCTTAACTGTGACAGCTGGCCTATATTTCATCACCGCGATATTTTGGAACGTTTTTGCTACTGGCGAACGCGTCTTTTAAGATTATTACAAAAAAACAAAGATCCCAATGAAACATATAACATGATGCTGCAACTGTTTTTTATTGATAGGGAAATCAAGTTTATTGATTCTTTTGTGTATAAAACTGTGTTTAAGATCAAAGTTAAAAGAGAGGAGATTTTTCAATCTTGTGCAAATGTAAGTTATTAAAGTGAAAACTTGGAAAATATATTCGTTTGCTCTTTGTATTTTTTAAACAATTCCAATCGTTACAAAATGGAAATTATTATTATTTTGTTATCTTTGTTATGTAGAGTACCCAAAATGGGTAATGGTTTCAAGTAAAACATGCAAGTTAAGGGAATTGATGCATAATAATGTTTAAAAACCAAACTATACGTGACTAGTGAACGTTTTAGTAAAAAAAATTGGAGATAAAATTGTCATCAATCATTCAATATCACATAATCATTTTCACCAAACACCTCTAATTCAACAGAAATAAAAGATAACAAACAAATTATTGGCATTCCCTGGTAATCAGCAAAATTTACATAAAATGGTATTCCTGATTCATAGAATTTGTCTATTGCGATCGACCAATGGGGAAACAAACTAAACCACATTACAATATTTAGTTCATGTAAAAGTTGATAAAATAAAATTAAAAAAAAACTAAATTCAAACACCAAACATTAAAAGCACCCAGGTTTTTGCCCCTTCTGCAAATATCACATGAGGTTCACTTAAACCCGATGATGGTTGAAATAATCCAAATTAAAGCTCATTAATCCACGTTCAAGAACTCTGTAATTTCATCCGATTTTATTAACTGCCAAAATAAACATCAAATCAGTTATTGATTGTCACATGGTAGAGGAATTTTTTCAGTTATGAAAATTAACTTCAAATGTTAATATGAAAATTAACAGGGATAGAGTTGACCTTTAAAGTCAAAGTCAACTTCAAATCGAAAAGAAATATTAAACTTACATCATGCATAACTCGGTTCTTTGATCAAACTTCCATCAGATCCACCCGAAAGTTCTGCAAGTTCAGCTTGTAATCGTTCATATTTCTCTTTAACTGCTGCAGAACTCATGACATCAGCAACACCCTCTTTAATCAGCTGCTGTAAAGCCTCAATCTTTTCCTTAGATTCCTTACTAGGGGTATTTTTGTCTTTTACTACCTCAAGTTTCAACATCTCAATTTTGTTCTTCAAATCCGGGGTAGATTCAATAACATCTTGAATTATCTGATTAATTTCTGCATTAAGTTCATCAACTTTAGCCTTAATTACCGACATTGAACTTTGACCTAATTTTGAAGTCACATGAACACCCGATGATTCAAGCGCGTTAACAAATTCAGATTCAACTTCTTCCCTGACTTCAAGAACTTTCTCTTTAAGTTCTTGATCAAATTCTTCAATGGAAGAAACCCCAGATTTTTCAACTTCTTCTTTCAAATTTTCAATTTTCTGCTTCAAGGTTGACTTTTCCAAAACTTCTTTGAACTTCTCATTGACTTTAGCCTTCAAAGGAAGGGTCTTTTTGTAATTTTCAGCAAAGATTTTAGCTTCAGTTATTTCCTTTAACAAACCCAGCTTATATTTCAACCTTCCATAATTAGGAGCAGATGCTAAATTCTCATTAAATTCATTCTTTAAATTATCAAGATTCTCAATTTGATCAGAAGTCAACTGTTCGGTCTCCGCTTTTGCAAATTCTTCACGCATTTTACTTAATTTTTCTTCAATCCCTAATGCTTTAGCAGCCTCAGAAAATTCATAATTAATTTCTCTTTTCAGTTTTTCAATCAACCCGTTTTGATCCATATCTACAGAAGATGATTCTTTTGCTTTCATAATTTGCTCTTTTAATTTATTAACTTCACCCTGCAAGACTTTGTCTGAAATAAGACCAGGTCTTGGTTCTTCTTTTCTTTTCATGTTGACTTTCTTTTCAGGGTCAACAGGCAAACCTTCTTGAAACCCACCAATCTTGCGAAATTTGAGCATTCGATGTCTTAATAGATCTTCTGTCCCCATTTTTTGTAGCTCCTATATATACAGATACAATGTAAGTATAGATAAATAATTAAGTTTTTTACATAAACATTTTATGGATGGGTCTGGCAGATTGGGTAACGGGTCAAAATGGGTAAGTTTTGTAAAGAACCAAATCGGCTTAAGTTGATCCGAAATAATTTTTATCCAATTTTTAATAAATAATTAGTTACAATAATGCTTAATATAATTATATATTATATTATTTCATCAAAAATATAAATCATGCATAAAATGATTTAAGAGGTCTTATGCATTAAAAATACACTTTGGTTGTCATTTTTATTTTTTTTCATAATCAACCCGGTCACAAGAAAATGGTAAAAATTTAACACAAACTCACATCCATTGTATCAAGTATGGCGATTTTAATTTGCTCTGAGGTCCAATGTGGATCAGCATGTGCACCACCAAGTGGTTCCTGAAATTATCATTATAAAAGTTAACCAAACTGCTTATAGTTGTATCTTTGTAATGAATATCAGATTTTATACTAAAACAGATTAAAATGTCAACTTCTGCTCAGCTCAGAAATGAAATTCCTAATAAAATATATTGAAAAAAAAGTTTTTGAGGAAGGTACATAACATGGTTGTATCTTATTTTTTATTAACAAAAAATTTAAGAAACTTTATTTTCTAGTGATTCTTGACCTTTGTATCCTTATTTTATTTTAAATGGCCAAATTATCAGATAAGGGAGGAATCTTACAGGGATGATGCCATCAGCAATTTGTAGCTTGCAAAGCTCATTAGCTGTGATTTTGAGCTTCTCAGCTGCCTATAAATAAAATAAAATAAAAAACTATTTATATTTCAAATATCTAATGGTAAACAAATTAAAATAAAACAAAATGGTTAACTACCTTTGGGGAGGCTTTGGCAGTCTTCCAAAGAATTGCTGCACATGCTTCGGGGCTATACCATGAAAAATTAAATAAAATTAAACAAGCAGTTATTAAATATTAAAAAAAAAACTTAGTTTTTTTATATAAAATGAGAGAAATTACCTGGCAACATAAAAGACTGCATTTTCAAGCATTAGCAATTTATTAGCACAACCAATGGCTAACGCACCACCGGAACCACCTTCACCCATCACAATCGAAACTATTGGAACCTTCAGACCAAACATTGTTCTTAAATTGTGCGCGATAGCTTCACCCTGCATAACATACAATAGAACATTAACCAACAATAAAAAGATTAAATAATAATACGAGTAAATTACTGTTTTCGTCCCTGTGGTTTGCCAAAATCTCCGTTTGAATACAAAAGATTCAAAATAATAGTTTGGAGTTTTGTTACGATTATAGTCCAGATAACTAACATCGTTTGTTTTTTCTGTTGGTTATTTTAAAAAGACCAAAATACCCTTTTTACCTTCAACAAAAATAACACCCACCTCACAACACTACCATATCTATTTTCTGTTTCTCTTTCTCTCTATATTCTCTTCATTTTCTCTCTCTAACACACCACCATTCACACATGTGTGGTATAGATAAGAATATTAAATGTTAATTATTTAATGTTGGGGGCATAATGGTCTTTTCGCAATAACATAACAGAAAAAATAAACTTCTTTTAGTGCTTTGGACTATAATAGCTGCAAACTATTGGATTCAAACTAAGATTTTGGGCAGGCGAAAACAGTAATTTACTCTAATAATAATAATAATAATAATAATAATAATAATAATAATAATAATAATAATAATAATAAATGTTTACATACTTGACCCAATTCTTCTGATTTAAGGTCAGCAAATGCTCCTGGAGTGTCGATAAATGTGACAATAGGGAACCCATGGTGGTCTGCATAATACATCATTCTTAGAGCCTTACGGTACCTATAAGAACATAGTATAAAAATTTAAGATTAGATAGCAAAACTAAAAAGCAATATTTATGATTCATGTGCATTTTGAAACTGATTAAGTGATACTGAATAATTATAAATGTTGTACAACATGTTGCAGGAGATGGTGTTTGGACATGCTTCTACTGCCTCATGTTGTAATTATTCGAGTGATTACCAGCTTCAAATTATTTAATAAACAATAGGAAACTTACTTTATTTTTTTATCTGAATATTAAATTTTGACTTTTTATTTATTTTTTGCTTATGATCTTCGTAAAAGAGAAGTAAGAAAAAACTTTTTTTCTTAAATAATTATTTCTTAGTATTATCACCGACGAAAATATGGGTAAAAAAGAGAGTCGTAATGTACTCATAATTTTTTCAAATAATTAGTTTTGCTGCAATACATATGGAACTAATTATTTAGACCGCTAAATAGCTAGAATCTCACTTTATGAAAACAAATGAATGACGGGTAAATAAATACTCTTAGTATTTCCAAAATAATTATATAATCATGTTTATAGCGAATATTATAATTCTATAATCTTACCCATGTGGTGTAGGCATTCCAAAGTTTCTTTGAATATTTTCTTTGGTATTTCTACCCTTTTGATGACCCATAAACATAAATCGCCTTCCATTTATTGTTCCAATTCCAGTCACTATTGCAGGATCATCATAGCCACCACGGTCACCATGAAGCTCAACAAACTGTAAATTTTAAATTTTATTAAGGGTTTTTCATATTGAATTAAAATCTTGTAAGTTTTTTAATGGCATATTAAAAAAATTAAAGAAAAAACTCGCCTTATCAGTAATGTTGAATACATGATCAAGAAAGGTTGGTCTGTTAGGATGTCGTGCAATATTGACTCGTTGAATTGGAGTCAAGTGTGTATAGAGATCTTTAAGAGCCTGTAAAAAACAGAAAAATGACAGATTAAAAAAATGATAATTAAAAAGAGGAAATTAGGAAAAAAGGCGATTACGTGAAAAATTTCTCATTTGTACCATGAGAATTTACATTTCACATTGGATTCGTGTTTTGAAGGTGAGTATATGATTTTGCATATTCACAAGTCACAACAAGATAATCAAACGTGTTGTAGGAATTTTGTCTATGTGTGCTTTTAATGTCTAAAGGTGTAAAAATAATTAATCAGCATATGTTTAATTAGATGTTTGACTTTGGCAAATTCTGATTATTTATAACTTTACATAAAATGACCAAAAAGACATAATGTATATAAGGAGTTGTCTTACTTCATATCAAAATTTTTCTTGTGTCCAACAAATATGTATTTTCATTCGATTTAAAGAAATAGACAGCCCATATTTCTCTCATATTTGGTTAAAACTTAAAAGAAAGGGTAATAACTAATAAGGTCATATAGTTTTACCCTTTGATTGTCTATTTTATTGCAGACAGTATGAAATTTATAATCCAAGACTCATCAAATAATCAGATAAATAAAAGCCAACTTTGTTTTATCCAAACATTAAAAACCAACAAGAAACAATAATAAAAAAATTAGTTTTAAAAAAAAGGTAAATTCACCTGCTGATATTTGTTCTCTAAAGAGATGATTTGATCACTGAAATCCAAACCAGTTTCATTAGCCATCTTTTGCACCTACAAACATCAAAAACAAGATATTTTTTTATTAAACATCTTTCACACATCGCTATAAAGTAATCAAATTTAAAACATCCAAAAATCTTTACATCAATAATTTTCCTTTGTAGATCCATAAGCGGTTTCTCAAATTCCAATGTAACAGGTTTTGGTTTCTCCTTCAAAGGCTTAAAAGGCGAAAGATGACTAAGAACTCCACCCTTAACATTTGGATCCGGATCTTGGGGCCACGGGTATTCGTGTTTCTTCACTTTTCTAACTTTTGCAATAATATTCAAACCCGTTCGCCTTGGGCCCACATGTCCTCTTCCTAATGCTTTTAACGGTACACCATTAACACCATTAATGGAGCTTCGAAGAAGATCAGAAGCTGAAGTTGCAGAAGACAAACTTCCAGACAGATTAACAGGAGATTGAGATACTGAAGCCATCTTTGAATTTGAAACAAATATAACTTTAAATTCTCGTCTTGATCGATCGGAAAAAAAGTAAAAGAAAACGTTAGGAATTGGAGAAATAAACATCAAGATGAAGAAGCTTTAGATATATATAAATATTAGCAAAAGTCAACATTCTTGTTGAACTCCCACCAAATCCCAGATTTAATTTCCCATAAAATCCAAGAAACTACACCTCACTTGGAAACTTGCTAAAAATACAATATATATAAATCATGAAACTCAAATCATATTCATTTCGAACTAATTTCAATCTTATGGATTAAAAAAGTTGCACAAAATACAGATCGTCCACACATGAACTACAGATCTGTACAGATAACAATAACTTTAACACTGAAATAACAAATGATTTCTTGAGATATTTCAATGAAATAAGAATAACAAATTCCTAGTTTAATCTCCCTGCATGATATAACTGTCTAATGGTAAGCCAATTAACCAAAAAGCATCTGATTTCAATTACAATATCAGTATAGTCTACTTATAATGATATAACATACAAATTTGAACTCCTGATTATCTGGTCATACACCAGATACTAACTTTTACTAGCAAATGACACTAAAAAGGGCATCAATTGCATGCTATGTTTATTCTTGAACAAATCAAACATCATATCATAAGCATTATAGTACCAGATACCCAAATCAAGCTCAAATCAGCTTGATTTACAACAAGATTTCCTAATCAATGAAAGAATCAAGAAAACCCAAATGATTACCTGCAGATTTCGATCGCGAAAACTATAAAGATCCGAAATTGAACACTTGAGGTGAAGGGATTTTATTGCCGAACCCTTTCGGACGAAGAGAAACAGAGAAATTGAGAGATTTATTAGCAAGAAATGAGGAGAGAGAAGGGTAACATCGAGAAGATCGTCAGTGGTTTTTGGGTGTTTACGTTCGATAATTCTTATGCGTTTTGAGGCGGAGGGACTTGAGCCAGCTATGATCCGTTTGGCAGTTGAAGATTGGGTGAACCAACGAGCCGTGAACTAGACCGAGGTTCGAACCAGATTTCACATGAGTGAGGATTATGGGTTTACGCGTGTGTGGTAACGATGCATTCGATGAGATGTTCCATTGGGGTCTACTTCTAGTTTTATAAAATTAATTGTATGCATTGTTTGGTACACTTGTCAAATTCACAAATGGATAGGGCAATTTGTTTGAGTTTGAGTTTGATTTGGGTTAATCGTTTGGGCTAAGAATTTATCTAGATAAATTTTTAGTTAAAAGAAAGAAATAACAAAATAGGCATCACTTTTTTAGAAAACTATTAGTATGATGAAAAGAATTAAAATAATTATACTTATAAAATAGTAGTCATATATTCTATAATAATGTTATTATTTAAGATAATATTTGTAATTTCAGGAAACTTTTATCTTGGTTGGTTTTGTTCATTTGTTAGTGTGCTTTTAAACTTGTACATTTGATTGTTTAAAGTTAAGAAAATGGCACATTGACATTTCGAAAGGCTTTGAGAAGAGGGGCAACAGTGAAGATGCCGAGAATGGCCGTGTCAGCTCGTTTTTGACAGATCCGATCGGGTGTTCATAATCTGGAGTAAAATGATTCGAACCTTTGCATGCCGGTACCAAAAACCAATGCCACTGGAGATGAGCGTGGTTAATACTTCATAAAGCACCTTAGCAATTACTAGAAATGCCCCTATTGACCTCATGTT
>WOUH02000002.1:2835789-2853695 GCA_009936405.2 Stevia rebaudiana
TAGCTCATTTTGTATAAGTTTATCAAAAATAGTTTGAAATCGGTTACATATTTACATTACAATATTTTAACTTTTTAAATCACATATCAAATCTAAAACATTTCTAAACCTTCATTCATAAACTTTTTAAACCTATTATATTTTTAATTTTATACACGGTGCAAAATATTGTTTTTCCACATGCTTTTCAACTTTATTATGTAAAATAGTATACATTTGAAAGTTCGTTAACCGTGGTTGCTTCTTTATTTGAAAAATTACATTATTTTCTTATAAACCCCTGCTTTTAGTTAACATTCGAACTTTTATTTAGTCCGTGTAACACAAGGGAAATTAACCTATGTCATATAAACTTTTATTTTAATTGAATGCCAAATATTACCAAAATTTAAATTAAATGTTTCATTAATTGAAAATATAAATTTGTACGCCGTGTAGTACACGGGAATCTCACTTAGTAAGATATATATGATGAATTTCTTTCACCCATGACGAATCGACGATTATGCCAAATATTTAATTCATTTCAATTAACTTGCTACTAAAGTAAAGGCGTACGATGATAGATGAATCATGAAAGCGATCCAAGTGGTCGTTTATTCAACAAGAATACGATACTTTTAAACCAAACATTTATTCGATTTGAAAAATGTATGAGAGATTCTTAATATTACAAGCCAAACTTGATCATGCGTTATTAAGTAATGCCAAAATTGTCAACAAGAGGATGAAAAATTCAAAATATGATAATGTAGTTGTTAACTTTTAAGTAACAAGTATGCATACATATTGATGAAGGGAAAGAAAAATAAGAATTATGAAGTATTAGCGAAGAATTCACCAATTCATATGAAATTAACAAAGACACGTGGTTCAGAAAAAAAGACACGAATGAAGAATGAAGTAACACGTCTATATAAAACATATTATTTCGTTAAATAAACATATATCGTACTTTAATAGTCGTGTGAAAGCAAGTTGGCCGCCAACTTTGATGGCATAATTAAGAGGGGGATAAGTCACCATAAAAATTAAAAAAAAAATTTATACGATCCTAAAATTATACCAATTCTCTCGTCCTAATTATTTCAAGATTGTATAATTTTGTTTCTCGTCCTAATTATTTCAGGATTGTATAATTTTGTTTTGTTCATAGTAATGTATCTCTTGACGTAATGACGTTGGTCTTTCACAACATCTTGTTGGGTCTGAGTTCTTTTAAATATATTGTCACTCAAAAAAAATGTGGAATTTCACGTGAGTCTATGAGTCAAATTTCCCATCATGATGCATGTAAAAAACCACCCTTTCAGGGTTTGAAACTGGTTCCGTGAGAAATCTAAAAATCTCACACAAGTGGGCTAATTAAACGACGCGGACAAGTCATTGTTCATGCTTGTTCTAAGCAATTAACTTGTTCACGAACTGTAATCGAGCGAAATTCTTGTTCGTGTTTGTTCATTAAGGATTATATTTGTTCACGAACAGTTCAACAACGCACACAATCATATAATATTTTACAAAAATAACATAAACATTAATAATCTCAAACAATAAAAATATTCATCACCTTAAATAGATATAAAAATAAAAACTTGATATAAAAATGGTAAACATAAATGTATGGTCAACTCTAAATAAAAAATCATAAACGTAAAAGTTAATGTAATAAACCAAACATATAAATTCAAAGATATTATACACATTTAATGAATGACATAAATCACGAATATAAATTAACACATTACCAAACGTTCATACGTTTAAGAATGCCAAAATGAACGGCATACATCAAAATTTGTTACTCAAGCGAAACTGAAGTTATACGTACATATCCCAAGCTACTTTGTGCTAGAGCAAGATTTGTTTGTTGAGACACTTGAGGCACCATCTTTTAATTCACATTGGGATTAAGTCGATTAATACTAACACATGTTAGTTATTTATGTTATTCTTCATTTCTTCATAACATTATAATATATATTTAAACTTAGTAGTAGCCCATACTTCACTTGGGCCTTGGCTACACAAAGCAAACCTCGGCCCCAGCCCAATGGTTACTTTCCTTTAATCTTATTTGTTTTTTAATTAAATTTTTTATTTTTTAGTTTTATGTTTATTAATTAATTATGGGAGCAAAAAAGATGGTCGTAAGAATGGAAAAGACTAGTGAGGTAAAAAGCAAAAGCAAGTTTGTAGATTTTGGTAAATAAGAAAGTACTGACTGCCATCACATGTGACATTTGACAGTTTCCTAACCTTTTTTTCTTTCTTTTATATGATGAAATTCAAAAATCATTTGATACATAATAAGCAATGACCTACTCATCATTTCACTTCACTCATTCTTCTTATCCGTTTTTAGAGAAAAAAAATTTGTTGCTTAATTTGTTTATACCAAGTAAATAAGACATATTTCTTTTAATAAAATGCCTTTAAACCATTATCACTTCATATTTACTATTTATTTCATCATGAAAAAAGCCTTAAAATTGACCATGAGTTAATACATAAAATGTAAAAAAGAGGTGATGTTTTGAAGTCAAGGTTGGCGGTTTTACTTATTCTAGGGTTTTTAATGTGACGGAGAATGTGTATCTCAGATCATTAAATATTAAGAATGGTTAAAATCTCGTTAGAATGTGTGCATATCTCACCGTTTAAAAAAGCAAGCATATGGATTAATGAAATCAAAACGTACAAGTTCAGTATTTCTTTCTAAGGGGCTGTTTGACAACTTCTGAATGAATAAATGTTAAAGCAGTAAGACGTCTGAACCATTAAGCGTCAGAAGAATGCTTATCCATTCAGCAGCAAATGTCTGCCCAATTCAGATAAAATGTATTAACCATTCAGGCTCATTATAATGCTTAACCATTTAAAGGCATTCAGCTCGCGAAACAAACAGTATAAACCATTAAGTGTTGAATCAGTAAGAGGTATGAACCATTAAAAACATGTAAGAACATGTTAATATGTAAACAAACAGCCCCGAGACTCGGGTTCAAATTTTTTGTAGAAAAAAGATATATATTGTATAACTTATTATGTAAAACATTAGATTGTTATATAAATATGGGTAGTTGTTTATTTAAATAACAATGTGAGTACTAAAATTAAGAGCAGAATCAGTATTTGCAGCAAGACAGTCACGTGCGGCGGTTGCAGTACCGATCTTAAGTTCATCACCATTTTCATCTTCATCTTCTATCTACTGTAAAGTAGAGCTTGATTTAGGTATTTTGGTATCAGTTAATTTCCTTCCTTGCACATTAATAATTAATAATTAATTATAAATAGTACCAAATACTTGTACAAATATTAATTTTAATTAAATGTATCGACATTATTGTGAGTCAGTGTACTAGGGCTCATCTCTGCACCAGTTATCCCCACTCTGCCACAACCAGAAACACAGTAATAATAATTTCAATTTCGATTTCAATTTCAATTTCAATTTCAAATTTCATTTTTTATTTCATTTTCAGTTTCAGTTTCCTCTGTACCTACTACCTTCTCTCACTTTCAGTACTCACATAGGATTTGGATTCTGGATATGAGTTCGCCGGAAAAGTTGCCGGTTCCGAGGCCGAAATCGCCGCCGGAATTATACGGCAAACGGCGAGAGTTAGCGAAGATTATGATGCTGGAAAGAGAAATCGGTTTCCTTCAGGTTCTGTTTCTTGAATTGTGTGTTTGACATGAATTTATTTTCACTTTTTATTGCTAAAATTGGGTAAAATTTTCTAAATTTGTTGCATGCATCATCTTCATCATCTTACTTTTCTTTTTTACTTTTTTGTTGTTGACATCATCATCATTAGCATCATTTTCAAACTATTCATTTTGGTTTCGTGTTTGAATTACTTGTTAGCTGGCTATATATGGCAATTGCAATGTTATTTATAATTTTATACATGTATTATAATTTTTTTTGTGTTGGTGAAACGTTTATAGCTGATTGAGTTATAAGAAATTGAATCTTGTATGATGTTTGTCTAGCTCGTATGAACTTACGATAAGACCCTGAAACAAAAATAATAATATGAAATTAGGATTAAGATGTGGTTTTTGGGTGATTTTTAGTGTTTTTTGGTGGGTTTGAATGTTCGATTGATGATGGATATGTGTAGTCCGTAGTAAATTAAGGCCCATTTGGTTGGTGCTATAATTAAACTATTTAACAAACTACACAATTATTTTATTGGTAGGGTCGGGTCGGGTGACAATTAGCTTAAGTTTGTATTTTTCCCTAAAACAAATTTGTAAATTGGGTCATTTCGTCATAATAGTGATCATCTTGCTTAATATTATAATAATGACTTACAACTATTACTAGATTTGACATGAGCACAAATCACACTCGTCGTATGATAATCAAAATTAGCTTCATTTTACAACATTGAAATAAAAATACAAATTTATAAATTAGTGAATGGTGTTTGTAAATTTAGGAAGCCAAATCTTATTACTACGCATGAACAAACCTTAGTCCCTAAAAGTTAACATAAAATCAAGAGCTTTTTTTTAAACAATAGAGACATCCCATATTCTTATTTATGGATGCAAAACCTTGAATTTTGTATGATAAAATAACCACCTCATGTGATTATGATCTATAACCATTTGATTGGAAAGTACACTATTTTACCATTAAGTTGTTCCCGTAAGAAAAACATACCACGATATTGTTCCATCGAGAGACTCGTTTATTTTGTAGACATATGTATAGCATATCAATATCCGTTGCCTACATTTGAACGTCATTAAAGAGTAAGTTTAAAAGTTGTTATTACTACTTATAGTTGTGACTTGTTCTATCTTTGTAATTTTTCAGGAAGAGTTGAAATCGATCGAAACATTAAAGCCTGCTTCTACTTGCATTAAAGAGTAAGTTTTATTAACTTTTATATAATTCACTAACCAACCAACTTCAACCGACTTAACCAACTGTTTGAGGAACCTAATTGATTTTACAGGGTTGCTGATTATGTTGTCACAGTCCCAGAACCATTGATCACAATGTAAGACCCTTCTACCCCGTGGTTTTTAAAAAACCATCCGTTTATTAATTTTTTATTTTATTTTTTTGAACAACATCCGTTTATTAATTACTAATTAAAACTAAAACAGGTGCAAGAAAACTCGTAAATCTTGCGGTTTTTGGAAGTGGCTATTATGGTATGATACAATTCCTATGCTTACAAATGAATTTAAACCGGATCGATTAATATCGGTTTATTATAATAAATGTTTTTTTCCGTTTTGCAGTGGATATAAGTGTTTCAACATCTCATCATGTGCTTCTTGTTGTTGCTTCAACGACTGTTTTTGTAAAACGCCACGTTGTTGTTCTTTACCACGCGACTGTTGTTCATGCTCGTTACCAAAGTGCAATTGTGCTTTCAAGCCTCCAAGCTGCCCGGATTGTTTAAAACCATGTTTCTCCTGCCCGAAATGTAATTCTAGTTGCTGCCCGGATTGTAGCAAATGTTGTCATTGCAAATGTTGTTTCTCGTGTTGGCCAACCAAGTGCGTGTGTTGGCCAACCAAATGCGCGTATCCGAAATGTTCGGGATGCGGTTGTTTTAGCCTAGAATACAATTGTTGTTATTCTTGTTTAAGGTGTTTATGTTGCTGCTAATGTACCTATGGAAATAATTAATTAAATTATACATATTTGCAAGTTCTTTGATGAAGCAAACTCTTGATTGCATTTTGCATTCATTTAGCTTATAATAATTAAAACAAAACAACACCTACTTGTGTTACATTTGATTTCCAAACAAGCACTAGAGAGACAGAGCCCATATTTGGTTTTTGTGGTTTCTATGTGCAAACCATGTTTAGTAAAACTAGCAACCAAATCATACGAGTCGTTTTTCCCAACCGAAAGCAACGGGACTCGTTACTCGATTCTCAGCGTTCTTCCAAGTTATAGACCCGAACGCGTCCCCGGTTTTACCACGTTGGGAAACGAATGTAACCGTGTACCGCATCTTATCTCCTACATTCTTGAAAACAAGTTGTTTTGGTTTGACACTAACTTGAACTCCTTCCGGTGCTACCGCTTCCACATCATAAACAGACCCTGCGAGTCCCACATTCGTCAGCTGACGAGTGTATCGCACTACTCTCGACTTCCCGAAAAGGACTGAAAACGATGGATAGTTTAACCGACCAGGGTCACCGAGACTTTTGGAACAAGTGGTCATGTTAGGACGGTTGACCACCGATTGGACTTGCTTGATGGTGTAGCCTAAAGAACAAACGAACGCTATGTATTCTTCGGTTGTGATATCGTACACGAGGCCAGGAGAAATGGCCTTGTGTGGGTCAACATGACCGGATCCGTGAGCCCATGGGGTGGAAACTTGACCACCGGCTGCATCACGTAAGGGTGACTTGGTGTTGTCAAGGGTGTACGCGGTGGTCATGAGAGCTGACTTGATTGCACTCGGGCTCCAACCGGGATGTGCGGCTTTCAACAAGGCAGCCAACCCACTTATATGCGGGCACGACATTGATGTACCTACACAATATCAACCGTACATAGGTTAATACCAAAAACATATATCCGCTTTAAACTTGTAAAATTATATATTTTTGTTACAACATGCTTAAACAACATTGTACATTATATTTAAAAAAAAAAAAACTTATGTCATAGTGAAATATGCAATTATTACAATTTTGAATAGGATAGATGCAATTCGCCTTAGCAATATTAGCCACTTGATATGATTATCTTACATAAATGAGATTAGATTTTAATACTATAGCTTCATAATAACCTCTTAAACACAACCTGTCTAGTAAAAACTGTGATTTACTTAAAGTTATAAATTAAATTCTAAGTTACTAATGGCAACTCGAACTCAATAAACAAACTAGTATGTTTAAATAATGTAAGCATCTTCTCACATGCACTAGAACATGTGCACTAACTTACTTAAGATCTAAAACTTTGACACGACTACATTATTGACTCGTTAGTCATGATTTTGGTCACTAAACGTAATAAACAATTATTTAATCATAACATAGAGTTACCTGACATAATGTTGAATTGAGTTTTCCGTGTATCACTTTCCAACCCGGTTGGTCCGATCCCTTCGGACCAACCAGCTAGGATGTTCACACCGGGTCCGATCACATCCGGCTTCAAAATTTGCGGTGTCACCATGTTCGGACCCCGTGAACTAAATGCTGCAACTATGGGTGATGGTTTTACCCCCAAAACCGTCCCCCCAAACGTAAGCAGAGCTTTTGGATTCGGGTTGGTTTTCAGATATTGTCTAATCTCGTCACCGATTTTTCTCCCGACCGCCACCGCGGGCAACAAATGGCTATCGGCAACCAATTCCTCGCCACTTTCCGCTGTGTTCCCGAGTATCATTCCGACCCCACCGGCTTCTTTAACTACTTGACCCTTTTCGACACGCGGGTTCACACCGCGGTCACAAAAAACCACTTTACCGCGTACTGCGTCAGGATTAAGTGAACCGGATAAACATAAGTTACTCGAACTAGTATTCCCTTTACCGTTAAAATAAACCAAATCCACCAGTTTATCACCCATACCTTTTCCGCTATACAACGACACACCCGAGACCCGTTTACCGTTACCCAAACCCGCATACGCAGGAAAATCACGGTCCAAAGTACCCGCACCGACTGTCATTATCCACGGAGCCACATTTGCGAGTGACGCCTTAGCGGGCCCGCTGTTACCCGCCGAACACGACACAAACACACCCATTTCCATCGCCTTAAACGCGCCAATCGCGATGGTATCGCGATAATAAGGCGCGGACCCTCCACCTAAAGACATAGACAACACATCTACACCGTCCGATATCGCACGGTCCATACCCGCGAGTATATCCGAACCGAAACACCCAGTTTTCCAACAAACCTTATACGTTGCGACACGCGCGTGGACCGCCATTCCACGCGCGGTCCCACTAGCAAACCCGAAGAGACTAGCGTTCCCCACTAGCCCTCCGGCTGCAGTGGTGGACGTATGCGTCCCGTGACCATCTTGGTCACGGGGCGAGTCTTTTTCTTTCGATATAACCCCTGCAGCCATACGAAACCCTTTCGAAAACTTTCTCGCACCGATTAGCTTCTTGTTACAGACATTTGATTTGAAATCTTCACCTTCTTCACAAATACCATTCCATCGAGTCGGAATTGCAGGCATGCTAGAGTCATCGAAGCTTCTGGATTCCGGCCAAACTCCGGTATCAAGAACCCCAATAATCACATCATTGCTTGCAGCATTGAGTTGTTGCGGCGTATGACCGGACCACAACCCCAATTCGTTCTCGATCCCTAAAAATTCCGGCGTTCGAGTGGTGTGCAGTTGGTAAACGGTATCTTCGTAAACTCCGAGAACGGAATCGGATTCCCGGAGAAGGTTAGCCTGATCCGGATCTAGTGATGCGGCGAACCCGTGGTATGCGGTGGTGTAGGAATACAGTATTGCGTCAGGTTCGGTGGATGCGAGCGATTGGAGACTATCGGCGTACCAATCGTGATGCGTGAGGTACGATGCGGGTTTTTGATGGTGGTTCATTTGGACGATGTATGTTCGTTTGGCGGTGGTTGTGAGGCATGATGAGTGAAGAAGAATTGATGATGATATGAAGAATAACCAGAGAAATGAGACCATTGTTGAAATGGTGAAGAAGATGAAGATGAAATGGGGATTTTGTGCCCACTGACAGAGGGGCGAAGAAGATGAATGGAATCAATGGAGGACTAGTGTCGTCTTTATAAGCGATTGTTGTTGCAGATTGGGGATTTTAATAATTTTATTACAATTTACGATTTGATTATAATTTTCATTTTTCTATAACAAGACAATGCAATTACAAGAAACTATATCTTCCACTTTTTCGTTTCATTTACATAAGTAGAAATACCTCATTTTGTTTTAGAAATACAAATAGAATGATCAAATCAGAATTTCGAATTTTCATTATAAATTTGTAATGATGAAGTAATAAAATTGTAAAAGTTATTGGAATTGCAAAATGGGAAAAGCTCTTTTGTTTACACTTTATTGGGTCAAATGAAATTTCAAATTTTAACACGTATATTGATGTTAGATGTAACTTTCGGTTGTGTTTGTATGATTTTCATGTATATGGTGTGTAATAAGATCGTGTAATTATTGTACAGTTTACATAATTATAACGTGTGTAATACTAATAGATACTTTGTTTAATTTTATGTGTTGTATGTTGTTGCGCATCTAACTTACATGTGAAACCTTTCAAAATTACGTCGTTTTGAATAAAATTAATATAAAAATTAAGTTGAATCTTCTTTCCTGTGTTATTTTTTATCAATTCATATAATTTTTCACTACTTTACTTCATGATTGATACAAAAGTGGATTTCTAGTTTTTTGTCTTCACATTCTTGTTCAATAACTGAATTTGGATTATAAGGTTTATAATGTGTTTTTTTACCTGAAAGATATGCAAAATGATAGAGAAAAACTAAAGAGAAAAGAAGGTACAAACCAGTTTTTTATTTCAATCAATCAATATGACGTAGTTTTGAAAAGTTTCGCAAGTAATTAAATACATGTGTAACAGCCTAATATTCAGTTCCCCTTTATATATCTATATGTTCACTTATCTCATTTGCTATAATACATGAGTTGCTTCATGATAATTTGGTACGTACGTTTCATATGAGAAAACACATCATATATGATAACCAACCTCTGTGTATATACTATTATGATGACTTAGTAAGAAAAAAATTATATAAATGTAATACAAAACCGAAAACCCAGAAAAAGCATACATCTTGACAAACCCTTTCTCCTTTTTCCACATAAATGAGGTTATGTTCAAAAACTAAAAGTATATCTGATGCTTTCGTAATATTAAATTAAATTAGGACAAGTTATAGGAATAAAAGTTGCGGAAGAAGTCGAAGAAAGTCACAAGATATTTGTTTGCTTCTTAAAAAACAATACACCAACATTTCTTTTTTCGATCTTTCCATTTGAACAAATCACATGTATTTGCATTGGAATGTTTTTCTTCTTATGTTAAGATTGAGATATTTGCAACCACACGTAGTAATTTTAGTAAATAAATAGTCAAAGTTTGAAGAGAAAATAAATAACATAGTGTTGGCTTTATGGGAAAGCATGGTGAAATTGCGGCATTTTCGGAAAGAACTATTCACGCATTTCGATGAGTTGTCTGCTTCTAGGTGAGAAATCAAAACTTTTTACTCCTTCTTATAAAAATAAATAAATAAATAATAATCTTATGAATATAAATAGTACTTATATAAATTTCCTAGTTTAAATTACGAGTAATTAATATCTTACTCGTAATATTTTAACTATGTTGTTTTAAGTATGTTGTTTTATTTATTTCTTTCTATTTAAAGATATTATATACTCCATTAGAATATATATTTTAGGCGTATTATTATTATATAATAAAAAGGAGGGCCAGCTCACTGATGCTGAGTGCTGACTGTGTGGATAGTGTAACGGCTATTTTATCAATTCTAGGTACCTCAAAAATGTTTTCAATTCTGCCCGTTGTAAATGATTGCTCTATTATTATTATTATTTTTTTAACCAGAAACGCGTTATATTTTTTAAAGCTTTTTTAAATCTTTCTATTATTTAGTTTTATTTAATAACTCTAAATCTATTCTTAAATTAGATCTATCTTTAAGATTATTTAAATCATAAACCTATATTTTAAATATGAAACACATTAATCACCCGAATGTTTTCACATATGTCTTTAGCATGATCTAAATCCTAGAGATCGTATATCAGTCAATTAATGTCCTTATAAGCTAGTATTAATCAATATTGGTTATAAGCTAGTATTAATCAATATTGGTCATATTGTTCTAGTGTTGTATCGATATAAAAGTAAAAATAAAAATAGATCAATACCACATATATTATTTAATACAGTCCATATCAATAGGATCAGTAGTTGTTAATACGGACGTATAAAGACATCAATTGACTAATTTTATATTTTGTTCATCAATATCGCTTAAAGCCATGTCTAAATAATATCTTACTAAAAATGTCTCCGATTACCTCATCTTTGATATATGTGTAACTAAAAGAAAAGGCATAGACCTTTAAATAGTCATAGTATGTATTATCCATTCTACCTTGTATTTTTCATTTGCAAAGTGGCATATCAAGCTAATCAATTGATTAAATCATATACCCCCACCCACATGTGTTGTGCTATTTTAACGCCTTTTTAATACTAAATACCACAAAAAATATATTTTACATCTTTTGATCTTTTAGATGTTTTCTAATGATGTTAACTTAGCTTTGCAAAAAAAAAAAAAAAAAACAAATTCATTTATAGCAACATAACCTGCGAAATGTAAACAAAAAAAAAAAAAAAAACAAAACAAAAAGAAGAAGAGACAACACACGATCTAATTATTATTCGATTTTAACCATTATATGTCAAAACTAACCATCATATATGCTATAGTGATTTTATTAACTTTTAACTTTAGATAATTAAATAGATATAAACATTTTACACTATTCGGTAACTCAAACTGCATCTCTCACGCGCTTTTTCAAAAATTTTACAGAGAAAAACAGATGTGTTGATCGTTTAATTCAAGAGAACCAGAACTATCGTCAACTTGTTTAGAGCATGGCATGTTAATGATTTTTTAGGTCAAGCTTGACTCTGATCTGACTCTAATATCACTTATCAAATACTTAAACATTTATTGACAAACATATATAGTTATTTTATATAAGTTTTCAATTAGTCTTTTTGCGTAAAGAAATATATTATATATATATATATTTATCATAATATGTATGGAAGGAGAATCATGAGAAAACATATAGTTAAGGGAAAAAAATCACATGACTTATAAATTACTTGATCCATAGTTCTATAGGAGACATGAATCAAAAGAAAGCCATTACATAGTGTTACATAATACATAGTCTTACTTATAAATAATAATTTTTCATCCAGCATTGTGTTACGTTTATGTAACACTCCTCATTTATATATTTATGTTCAATATATCTGATACATATGTGAAGCTCAAATTGGAAGTATGAAACCCATTTATTAAAAAGGACCTTATACATTCAATAATAATCAGGGCCGGCCCTGGGCAGGGGCGAAGTGGGCGGTCGCCCAGGGCCTATTCTTCCGAGGGGCCCATTCCGGCCGGCGGCCGGCTACACTGTATGTTAATTGGAGTACTCACCGGGAAATCTTTCTTTTAGCTTGACCCTCTACATTATCACTCTTTGCGCTTATAAAATTAAAAGATAAGAGTAAGATACAATCTTTTTAACTTTTCCGGTGGCCACCTGTGAGATGTCGATGTAAACAGAAAGGAAGAATATAAGAAAGAAGATAGAGATGGAAGATGAGTTTAAACATTTTTGAGATATGTGCTACTGGCATCTATAGGGTCTTAGCTGGCATAAAGTTAATGCCAATCCTACATTAAATATATTTTTTTTACCGTTCCTTTTACATTCTATAAGTTTTTTTAATTATTTTATTTTTACTTTAACCAATAACCAGTATAAACTTTGCTTTTTGAGTTATTTTGAACTATAGGAGCATTTATGTCTATTCACAACCAATATTCTTAACTAGTTGATATAAGGGGGCTATAAGCCACATGGAACATTCTTTTCAGAAAAAGCATTCATGAAATACATATAACATGAAAGTTTAAGTGAAGAACGAACAGAGCGATGTTTTGAAAAGTCAAAATATAACGATGAAACCGAGAATGATATTAATATTTTCATAGTTCTACTCGTTTTTTAATTTATATAATGGGAGAGAGTAAAGGAAAAATGTTAAATTGTGTTATGTTTATTATGATTTTAAGTAGATATGGTGAGACTAGTTAAAAACGTAAAACTGATTAACATAGTTTGATTCTCAAAATGCTTGCCATGAAAGTAGGGTTATAAACAAATCGAATGAACGCATTTTTTTAGTTCATGTTCATTCATTAAACATTCAACTTCTTCACGAACGTTAACCAAAATGAAATTTTTTGTCCGTTTTTGTTCATTAAAGAAATATACTTGTCTACGAACGCAAACAAACTTATATTATTTTAAAAAGAGTAAACTGCAATTTACGTCCCTAAGATATGAACAAAACCCAACAGGTTGCGTCCCTGCAGCCCAGATACTGTCATCTGCATCCCTGGTAATAATATAAACTACATGGATGCAGAGGGCAAGATTGATCGACATAGACACAACTCACAAGTACCGGTTTTTGCTATCCTTAGCAGTTATTAGGTTTGAAAGAAATTCAATATATATCTAACTTCTACATTATTAAGAGGGAGAGGAAAAATGTTGGTCAAATATCATTTTGATGATTTTCCCTCAACAGGAGGCCACCTATTCTATCTCAAAAGTACCCTTGAGTTTGGGTCCGTCACCAGGTGCTATGTTGAAGGAGACATATGACATAAATTCAAACTTGTGTAAATATCAACAGATGATATTCAACAACGAATAATATTCCACGTAGTATTTGTACATCACAAAATAGAACATTATCATATATATTTTGATTATTATATGCTAATAATATCTTTTCCTAAAAAGATAGGCATATATATAGTAAAGAAAAAATCAAATTCAGTGTAGTCAAATAGTCAACGGAAGACCTGGTAAACAAAATTAGTCGACGCCAACCACACCAAATTAAGTATACGCTAATTTTCAACCCTCTGTTTTCTCTCTCTATGTTCGCTGTTCCGAATTAATCGCTGCAATTCCACTTCACCGAAATTTCTGGTTCAAACCCAGAAAGGTATTCCTTTTGAAGGTTTAAATTTAAAATTTTTGATCTCAATCGTCATATGGGTGTCTCAAATTACAGTTTTCAATGAACACCCACCTCTGTTTTTACATTTTCTTCATACACTTTTACCTAATCTTGATTTCTGTTTCTGGTCAATGTCAAAACGACCAGCAATCGATCTTGATTCAGTTAAAGAACGAACTCCAGTTCAATTCTTCACTTTCTACAAAGCTGGTTTCTTGGAATGCAAGTGTTGTCGCAGATTGTTGCAAGTGGGTCGGTGTCAGTTGCAGCAAAACGGGTCAAGTTATTGGTCTGGATTTAACCAATGAAACAATCTCTGCTGGAATTAATGATTCCAGTGTTCTTTTCAATCTCAAGAATCTTGAAAGCCTGAATCTTGCTGGAAATAACTTCAATTTCACACAAATTCCTTCAAGATTTGGCAGTTTTGCAAGTTTAAAGTACTTAAACCTGTCGAATTCAGGGTTTTCTGGTCAGATTCCTAGAGAATTATCGCAGTTGGAAAGGCTGGAAACTCTTGATCTTTCTTCATTTATCTCATGTGGAAATCATCCGTTAAGACTTGAAAACCCGAATCTTGTAACACTTGTTCGAAACCTCAAAAAGTTAACTGGTCTTTATCTTGATAATGTGAATATATCATTTCAAAGTTCAAACTGGGGCCAGAGTTTATCTTCATCTTTGCCTAATTTGGAGGTATTAAGCTTGTCGAATTGTCTACTTTCAGGCCCTTTTGATGATTCCTTGGAGAAATTACAGTCACTTTCAGTAATACATCTATCTCATAACGATCTAAGTGCACCAGTTCCAGACTTCTTTGCAAACTTCAAGAATCTGACAGTTATGAAACTTGTTGGTTGTAACTTGATTGGAACGTTTCCCAGTAAGATCCTTCAGTTGCAGAATTTACATATTCTTGATTTAGCTGCAAACCAGAAACTTTATGGTTCTTTACCCGATTTTCCTGTTGATGGATCCCTTAAAAGCTTAGTTCTCTTCGGCACAAAATTTTCTGGTGGGATACCTGAATCAATCGAAAATCTGAAGAATTTATCAAGAATTGAGCTTTGGAACAGCAACTTCAATGGACAAATAGCGAAATCTATACAAAATCTAACCCAACTGGAGTACATAGATCTGTCAGCAAACAACTTTATTGGTCCAGTTCCATCATTTCAAATGTGCAAGAATCTAAACTCTGTTGATTTGTCGCGTAACAATTTATCTGGTATGATGCCTTCATCTTTGTTCACTTTGCAAAAATTGAAAAAAATTCAGCTTTCCAATAATAACTTGGGTGGTTTACTTGCTAATATTAGTAATCCATCATTGGATATACTTGATTTGAGTAGTAACAAACTGATGGGAGAAATTCCAAGATCTATCTTTCAACTTCCAAACTTTAGAATCTTGTTATTATCATCAAATCGCCTAAGTGGGATCATAAGAATATCAGACTTTCAAGATATCCTATCAAAACTTGATCTTTCATTTAATAACTTGTCAATCATAACGAGCGAGAACATCACTCTCAGGAATCATGTTCCAAACTTGTCATCGTTAAATCTGGCTTCTTGCAATCTTTCAAAGTTCCCAAATCTAAGAAACCTATTAACATTGACGCATCTTGATCTTTCCAACAATAGAATTGGAGGAAAAATACCATCTTGGATATGGGATGTTGGGATTCATATATGAATCTTTCTTATAACCAGTTATTCTTATAGTTTTCCCAGATTAGATATATTTGATTTGCGTTCCAATCATCTAAGTGGGGTGTTTCCAGTTCCGCCACAAACCGCCAGGTACATAGACTATTCAAACAATCTTTTCAACTCATCACTTCCTGAAAACATTGGGATAAACCTCGGGTATGCATTTTTCTTTTCGGTTTCTAACAATGTACTCACCGCCCACCGGGGTGATCCCACAAAGCATATGCAATGCTACCTACCTAACAATTCTCGATATGTCAAACAATCAGTTAAACGGAAGCATACCGAATTGTTTGATTGAATTAGGTAGTCATCTTGGTGTACTAAACTTGGCAAACAACAGTCTCGCTGGTCAACTAGAGGGAACGTTTCCTAAAAACTCCACCTTGAGCACTCTAGACCTGCATGGAAATCATCTACAAGGGAAGATTCCAGAATCTTTAGTCAACTGCAAGATGTTAGAAGTGTTAAATCTAGGAAAAAACAACATAAGCGACACGTTTCCATGTTTTTTGAGTAAAAACACCAACTTGCACGTTCTTGTTTTGCGGTCAAACCGGTTCTATGGGCCCATGAGTTGTGGTCACAACAAATGGCCAATGTTACAGATTCTAGATATAGCTCACAATAGTTTCAGTGGTATGATGCCATCAAATTTTTTTGGGCAATGGGATGCAATGATATCAGATGATAATGAAAAAAGTATGGAGCCCCTCAGCTTTCATGTTTTGCAGAGTGCTGCGTATCAAGTTTCTGTGACACTCACGATCAAAGGACATGATATAGAGCTTGTCAAAATCTTGACAATTTTCACATCCATTGATATCTCGAGTAACCGTTTTTCAGGTGAAATACCAAACACAATCGGTCAACTAAAAGCACTCTATCTTCTCAACATATCACATAACGAGTTCGAAGGCTCAATCCCGCCATCTATTAGAAACCTGAGTCACCTTGAATCATTAGACATGTCTTCAAACATGTCATCCGGAAACATCCCATCAGTGCTCACAAGCCTACCATTCATTTCATCTTTTAACTTGTCATACAATCAACTAAAAGGAAGAATCCCAACAGGAAACCAGTTTAATACCTTTGATGAGAATTCTTATATGGGAAACAAGAGATTATGCGGGTTTCCATTGAATAGAAGTTGCACTAGTTCAATTATTCCTGCACCGAATTCGCAAGAATCTGATGATGGGGATGAAAAAGATTGGCGATCAGTATTCTATGGATTGGGATTTGGGTTAGTTATATGAGTCATGTTTTCTTTATGGAAGGAATATTCTCCTGGAGCAAGTAGACCAAGAAATTACTTGTCAAGACGATTACTTTGGTTATACAATGAAGATGACACCAATGAGAAAGATTCATTGGAAATATAAGAAGCAAGACTCTTCATCCTCTTCGTAAACATAGTCTTCATATTCCAAACTGTTAGTTTTGTCATCTATAATTTATCTGCTTTTCTTTCTCTTATATTTTAATTTGTGTGTATAGTGATGTTAGTTTTGTCATCTATAATTTATCTGCTCTTATTTCTCATATATTTTAATTTGTGCGTAGAGTGTGATTGTGAAGTATTGAAATAAGAAAGGTGAAAAGGATATAATTAGTTCTATAACTTGTTGGCTGGTAGACTTCACAATCAATGGTCAATTTCAATTTTGTCAATTTCACTGTCAGATTCAAACTTATGAACTAATATTATGTGTGGGCATATAATGTATATATATGTGGGCCATCAAGAGGTAAAAGTAAAATTACACTAATTTTAACGTTATTTTACTTATTTTTTTGAAAATAACGTTAAAAGCTACGATAGACGGTTAATTAGACATCATGAGCCGAGGGTCTCATCGGAAGCAGTCTCTCTATCCTATGTGGTAGAGGTAAGGTTGTCTATATCTACCCTCCCCAGACCCTACTTTTAAGTGAGATATACTGAGTACGATAATGATGATTCAAACTTATGAACTAAACAGTTTTCCCATCATAGTCTTGTTCCAACTGTTATGAAGTTAACTAATATGTTTCATTGAGTAAACGCTTTACGTTTCAAAGTTGAGTCAATTGATTTGTAAATAAACTTTATGTTCTGTACACAGTTTTATGTCCCAATATACCTAAACTAAGACTACGTTGTCCTTCAGCAATAATCATCCAATAGTTTTCCCTAAAAGTCTCATCATGTAATACCTACACAACTCAATTTGCATCAAAAGGACCTGAAATTGCATAATAAAAAAATAAAAAACAACCTAAAAACATAAAATGTTATGTATTACAGTCTTAACTAAACCTAGGTTACACA
>WOUH02000002.1:2878885-2897686 GCA_009936405.2 Stevia rebaudiana
ACCTATATATACCACTAAAAATTTTCGGTTCACGGTGGGCGGCTGCACCCCCGGGGCTGGCAGTAGGTTCGCCCCTGGACATGTGTGAAAATTGGGTGTTAAAACACTAGAAAAAGTGCATGAAAATGCAACTAACAAAATACTACCAATGAAACTGTAACGTAGATATAGTAGATCAAGCTAAAGTAGATTTACACAATTAAAGAGTTTGAAATTTGTGAGAAGTTAGGAGGTTTTTTTTATGACACAGCTAATCGGTGATCAATCATGCTTTTCGGGGCGATACGATCCATAATCCGGCCTGTATCAAGAGCCCTAATTAATACTCGAACCACTCCATCAACTTTATCGAACCCATTGTTATCATCTACCCACAACAATGGGCTACAACCGCTTTGTGGTTCATTTCACCAGACCCACCTGTTTTGGAGACCTGCATCAGCAAGGTTAATTCAGAGCCTGACAGATAACCGGTTCCCAAAAAGAAGACCTGTTGATAACCTCGAAGGAAAAGGGCTAGCTTGAAGCCTTCAGGTTACTTTCTCCAGTTTTTACTCTTTGGGCTTTCACTTTGTATGTTGCGTGATTATGAAAAGGCTTTTTTTGTTTAACAATAAGACTTCGTTAGATTTTTCTGAAATTTTATTTGTTGCATAATTAAAGATAAAATGCTAAATTTTAAACTATACATGAGCAAAGCTTATATATTACTTCCTTTAAATTTACTTAGTAATTAGTTTAATGGTGGATGTTTTCATTGTGAATAATATAGGGGAGTGTACATAACAGAAATTATTTTGCCTATATTTCTTGTACAATTTAACTTCAATCTCGCAATATTGGATTTACCATATTTAATTCACAGAATTCATCCATCTCATTTAAGAATAATCACAATATTGATTTTTTATACCTGAGTCTTTGAAAACAATTCTATTATATGACTAATGAATGCACATGCCAAATTGATGATATTTCCTTATGGTTCAATGTTTTTTGTCGTTTGCAATCAATGCAAGTATTATAAGTTCTGTTTTAGTTGATGTTTTCTTGTTTAGGCTGCAAAAAGATATATTGGAATCACACTAGCCTCATTTAGACCAACAATTATGTGTTATGCATTAGACACCATCTTTGTAATCTTCATAAGGGAAAAGAGAGAACTAAAGGAATTGTTTTGTAAATGTATTTTTTAGTAATGATACATATGCGACCTTTGAATACCTCTTTTAAATCCTTTTTGTAAATAATACGGTCTATGTATAAGACTATAAGCCTATGATGACAATGCAATTGGCAAAACTTAATTAATTATCTGAAAAACAATTTTCTAGAATTGAAAAAAGAGTTTTACTTGAAGGAAAATAATATTTTATTCACAAATGTAATGATCTGTTCAAATGGAGTTCATTGCACAAATGGCCCTTGTGGTTTGATCAAATTGCACATCTGGCCTCTTAGTTTAAAAAATTGTGATGTTAGTCCAAATGGTTATAACATGGTTGCGCCTTTAGCCCCTGACCTAAACACTAGTTAGTTTTCAACAGAAAATGAGCCATCCACATGACTTACGATTGGAAACTTTACCCTAAAAATGAGTTAAAATCTATAGAACTTAGTAAAAAGTTGGTGAATATTATGGATAATCAATGATTATCTCGTTTTTTGTTGATTTTTTTTCTTTTTTATCTCATTATTTATTGATTTTCTTACTGGTTTTAGCTCATTTTTAGAGTTAAAGGTTTCAATCGTAAGTCACGTGAAGTACACATCGGCTGATTTTCCATTAAAAAGTATTGATGTCGAGGGCTAAAGAAACAACCATTTGGAAGAACTTTGCAATTTTTAAAATCTAGGAGACAAACGTGCAATTCGATCAAACCACAAGGGCATTTATGCAATAAACTCTTTAAAACATAAAAAAGGTGGGCTGTTTTGACCCGTTAACCAAGCCACGTATTTTGTAAATTTAGCATTCACGTGAACCTGTTTTTTTAATAGGCGGAAAAGAAGAAACGTAAGGTTCAATTGCAGGAAGCTAACAAGAAAAAAAAAAGATTGAAAGAAAAATGGCTGCTGTTGCCAGAGATAGAGCTTTGGGTTGAAAGATTAGCAGAGCTGCAACAGACTGAAGAAGATAAAAAGAAGGCATCTATGACTTAATTTACGCATTTTTTCATCAAAAATAATATTAAAGATCTTGAATTGTAGCATTTCTTGTTTCTTAATTTACATTATATCTTCTTGGTCTTCATGATTTGATATTATCTGAATCTTTGGTTTAATGATGCATTGTCATCATGGTTCTTTTTTATTTGTGTGTTTTTATCTTTATTTCAAGAACAGGTACACCTAGTTTGGATTCAGGTCGAGTTTTGAAACCGATTTCATGCAATCATGGGCCACAAATAGAACCATAAAGTTGAGTCCGAGGACCTGATGTATAACGCATAGATGCTGTTATGGTGGTTAGCTGATTAAGTTAACCGGTTAGACCAAGATTATGAGTTGCATTAAGTGGGCTGGCTGAATTCATGGGCTTTCGTGTAGATGGATTTTAGATGTTTATATATAACTAGTCGGCTATCTACTAATAAGTGGGCTATAAATTAATTAACGGGCTTCTACTTTTTTGACTTCAAAATATTGAACTACTTTTATAGCTTTCTGTTGTTCGGGTACAATATTATACATGTAAACAACAAATATAGAAACAAAGAATTTAGTTTACAGAGTCAAGTGGAAACGACTTAAAAAGAAGTTTTAAATAACGACGACTTAAAAGGAAGTTTTAAATTACATAAAAGAAAGAAAAGAGCTGAATTTAACACGTTTGAATAACACAAACAGTTCGTAGCTATAAAATTATACCTGCTAACAAATGCATTTACTCCTTAAATAGCTTGAGCTACTAGTAGCTCGATCCATGTTGAATTGTGGCCTGGCAAAACCTGATGAGGATGTGTAATCGTATAAGGGCAAATGTAAAATTGCACTAATTTTTGTGAAAATAACGTTAAAAGCGTTGAATTGATGAATCATACACATCATGAGCCGGAGGTCTAATTGGAAGCGGTCTCTCTATTCCTAAGGGGTAGAGGTAATTAAGGTTGTATATATCTCACACTCCTCAAGCCCTACCTTTAGGTGGAGGTATACTGAGTACGATGATGATGATGATGATGATGATGGTTAGAACCATAAGATATGGCTATTTTATTAAATTCTTGTTAAAGATTATTTTTTTTTTGAAACGACAGTAGAAGCGGAGAGGCAATTCAGCGCCTCCAAAGAGAACAATCCATCTACTCACACAATCTGACTTGCGATCGAGCCTTGTCCCTCTCAAGGAGGTATCCATAAACTTGGTATGGCACTTCAATGTTCTCTTTGCCTATTTCCAATCATAAGTGTCTATTGCTCGAACCAAGATTCAAACACTATACCTTCAGGGAAAAACACGAAGGGAAAACCTATGCATCAACCAACTGGTTTAGGTATCATATAATGTTAAAACTTATATACTTACTCATTTAGCCGGTTTTATATTTGGTTTTCGGACCTAGATATCCAACATAAACTTTTACTTGTGAGTAATGAAATGAATGAGGTGACGTAATTTTTGCAATTAATCACACACAAAATTACTCTACTTAAACATACTTTTTTTAGTGTCGTATTAGAATTTTTTATTGAAATATAAATTTTTTAATCAAAACAGAAGGTAAACGATCAACAAGTTGCGTCGCTAATCCTTTATTAATAGAAAAACTAAGTCTTTTAGAGACCACATTTATAACTCTATGGGTCATAACATTGCTATGCATAACCCGTTGAACTCGATTTAGCAACTCCACAGCCTTAGACGCAATAAAACCAAAAGTGTAAAATGCAAATGGTATAAACACGTATCAGTTGTCAAAACACGCTTTCACATATTATTCATCAAAATGATTGATCCGCCCATAATGATTCGTTAGAAATTTTAGAGTAGAACGTTCAATGAAATGGTTGAGGCCAACCTGGATGAAAATAAATAAATCGTTATAATTATGCGTTTATACTTTTCTTGTTAAAACACTTTAGAGAAGCTGTAAATTTAATTGCATAATAAAATTTAGGGTAGACCCATCTTGGGCCTTGGCAACGACTTCAAAGTAAACGTCAATGTCAATTATTTGTATTAATAATTAATTTAGTAAGAATATTCACAAGTCGCTAGTCTACGTCAGTCGACAAACAACTTTTATGGGCAAATTCCATCTTTTCAATTGTGCAAGAATCTTACCTATGTTGATTTGTCACGTAACAGTTTATCGGGTATGATTCCTTCTGCACACTTTCAGGATCTTGAAAATCTTGTTTCAGTGAAGTTAAACTTTAATCGTTTCAATGGAAGCATGCCTTCATCTTTGTTCACTTTGCAAAAATTGCGACAAATACAACTTTCCAATAATAATTTCGTACTAATTTTAGTAATCCATCGTTATCTTCGTTGGATACACTTGATTTGAGTAGTAACAAATTGGAAGGAGAAATTCCAAGATCTATCTTTGATCTTCCAAAGCTTAGTATCTTGTTATTATCATCAAATAACCTGAGTGGGTCCATAAGAACCATAGAATTTCAAGATCATCTGAGCAATCTAACGACTCTTGATCTTTCGTTCAATAACTTGTCTATCATAACAAGCGATAACGTGACTCTAGTGAATAATCTTCCAAAATTTTCAACCTTAAAGCTAGCTTCTTGCAATTTGTTGAGGTTTCCTAATCTAAGAAACCAACCAAAGTTGATAAATCTTGATCTTTCCAACAACAAAATTGAAGGAAACATACCAACATGGATATGGGCAGTTGGAAATGGAAGTACCTCCTTTATGAATCTTTCTCAAAACCAATTAACCGGTCTCGAAGAGCCTTATAGAATTCCGGATCTTTTTGTACTTGACTTGCATTCCAATCAGCTCAGTGGGGTTATTCCAATTCCACCACAAACCGCCACATTCATTGACTATTCAAACAATCTCTTCAATTCATCACTCCCCGAAAGAATTGGGACAAATCTCAAGTTTGCGTATTTCTTTTCAGTTTCTAACAATGCACTTACTGGGGTGATCCCGCAAAGCATATGTAATGCTTCCTACTTAAGGGTTCTCGATTTGTCAAACAATCAGTTAAATGGAAGCATACCGAGTTGTTTGATTGAATCTAGTTACACTCTTGGCGTACTGAACTTGGGAAACAATAGTCTTAGTGGTCGAATCAAGGGAACCTTTCCGAGTAACTGTGGGTTAAACACTCTAGATTTGCACGAAAATCATCTAGAAGGAAAGATTCCGGAATCTTTAGTCAATTGCACGATGTTAGAAGTGTTAAACCTGGGAAAAAATAAGATAAACGACATGTTTCCATGTTCCGTGAGTAAAACCACCAACTTACGTGTTCTTGTTTTGCGATCCAACGAGTTACATGGGTCAGTGGTTTGTGATCAAACTCCACATAACAATTGGTCAAAGCTTCAGATCGTAGACATAGCTTCCAACAGCTTCAGTGGTGAAATCCCTAAAAACTGTTTCAGGCAATGGAGCGCGATGATGAATGATGATGATGGAGAAAATAAGCATCTCAGCTTCACTGTATTACAACTCAGTGATTACTACTATCAAGATACAGTTACAGTCACAACCAAAGGACTCGAGTTGGAGTTGGTAAAAATCTTGAAGGTTTTCACATCCATTGATATCTCAGATAATCAATTTTCAGGCGAAATACCGCACACAATTGGGCAGTTCAAAGCATTGTATGTTCTTAATATATCACATAATGATTTCACCGGCACAATTCCAGCATCTATGGGGAATTTGAGACGGTTAGAATCATTAGACATGTCATCAAACAGATTAACCGGGATGATCCCGATAACACTCACAAGTATTCCATTTCTTGCTGTTTTTAATTTGTCATACAATCAGTTGAAAGGAAGAATCCCAACAGGCACTCAATTTCAGACTTTTGAATATAATTCCTATTTAGGAAACAAGGATTTGTGTGGGCTTCCATTGAGCAGAAGCTGTCCTAATTCAAACATTCCCAAAACAGAATATGTATCAACATTTGAAGAATCAAAAAACAGTTTTGATTGGCAGTTTATATTAACTGGAGTTGGATTTGGGGCAGGTGCAGCAATTGTTACAGGATCTGTTATGTTTACTAAAAAAGGAAGACAGTTTTGGGATGATTACACAAACAAACTTGTGATGATGATTTGTTTTGTTTTGGGTATCCAGTATGCACCATGTGGTTTATATGAAGAAGATGAAGATGATGATGAAAAGGAGACAATATACAGTGATGAAATCTCAGATGAAAGTGAATTTGCATCAGAAGTTGATCATTCAAGAGGAAGATACTGTGTGTTTTGTACCAAACTTGATTTCTCTAGAAAGCAAGCGATTCATGATGCAAAATGCACTTGCTTTGACCAAACAAAACTGTTATCTTCTTCTCCGTCAACTTCTTCATCAGAAGCAGCGTCTCCTTTCACCAAATTGTGAGTTTTGATGTGTAAAATTTTTTCTTTTGATATTCAAAATATTTCAGTGTACATATAGATACAGGAGGTTTATTCTTAAGGTAAGAAATGGGAATAATAATAAGGTTTCTGTAGTTTATTACCATATATTGTAAGCTTCACAAAGTGATATTTTTTCATCTTTTCTTGAAATTTGTTGTGTTATAATAATGCTTCCATATCTCATATGTAATAGGCATCAGCCATAACTTAGTTGCAGGTTTCATAACCTATACTACATTATGCAATTATAGATACATTCAAGATTTTTAATCGTATATGATATATCAAAGATTGAAGCTTTTTTTGTTTGAATTAGTCTTATTAAATTCAACAACTTACTGTGCTTCACCTAAAACCAACTTAATATCCAGTCAGAAATTTTGTCGAGCAGTTGGTGAGCAACCATTTGAAACACTTGCAGAACAGATTTTCAAAAGTGTTTCACCCAACATTGAAATGCATTTAGATAGTGAAAGTGTATGTATGCATTCCAGAAGCAACATGATCATCATTCAACACAGTCGCACTTTGTCTTCCATGATGATTTCATCATTTTCTTGCTTGCCGACCAGTAGCAACGTGAAGATTTGATGTGAAGATTAAGTCCACAAATTGATTAGTATAAAATCTGTTTATGGCTTTATATTCATGATCTGTCGCAAACAAAACTTGGTCGTCCGTTTAGGATTTTTCAAATTGTATCAAACAGATTTTATACTAATCGGTTGGAAAGGCTGAACAGGCGGTAAATGTTTTTTATATTTAACTTTTTATATTATAGTTTTTACTCGGTTTCAATTAATTTTAAGTTGCATTAATACATTTCATTATACACCTCATTAGTCTTAGTAACACTATATATTTAGTGTTGTTCTTCTTAATTTAAATTCTAGTACATTACATTTTTTTTTTACAAATTTTTTTTATAAAGATTCAATAAACTCATCAAACCGCTTCAATGATTCGGTTTTGTTTTATACTAGGCAAGTATTATTCTTAAGATAGTTTCAAGTAAAAGTAAGATGCCACAATTTTAATGATACAAAGTTAAAAATAAGATGACATAATTTTGATGACTTAAAGTTAAAATGTTATTAGTCAGTTGACCCCTCCACCCTTATCTTAAGAAAAAACAGTTTTAAACACTTAAAAAATATTGTTCAAATAATCTAGAAATCGTTATCAATTTTAAAACGACAATCTATTGAAAACGAGTGATGTGGCTGTTTCTAGCTAGCTACCACGTATATGTCAAGTGACGACAAGTGTCAACATGCAAGCATCTTCTCAAAACTGCTAGAACTCTGCATTACACGTGTCAACATCCACAAAATCATAATCATCCATAACAATATAAAACGAGCAGAAAATAAATTTCGAAATAGCAAATCTAATAAACTTTACAACATAACAAGATTTTGACGGTCCAACAATGGCGAATGCAAGTGATGAGTTCAGGCTCGCATCTTCCGACATCGATCATGAAGGTCGACTACCACGAAAATACACCGGTGATGGTCAAGGTATTATTATTATTCATTATGATAGCCAATGTTTCTATAACAAGTCACTTTAATGGTTCATTGGTCTGGCCAGTTCACCGGCTCGATTAAAAACTTTTTCAATTTAAGATGGTTCATAACTAAAGTGGTAAAGCACCCGGTTTGGGGTCTGAACCGTGAAAAGTAGGATGCCATAAAAGAATAAAAACGGTTGCAACGAACCGAACAACCAAAATAAAGCTAAATCGTTTGTTTCGGCTTTGTTAGAAGAAAATGTTCGGTTTTTGACTTACGATTTAACAAAACCGTCAAGGTGAGAACTATGGTTTGTGGATCTGAATCGGTCCGAAACCGATCAGCCAAGACTATATATTTAAAATATATATAATTCGGATAAAAGATAACTTGTAAAACTAAGATCCGTTACCGAAACTAGAAAAGTGGGTACCACTATCCTACATTCGGTAGGGTCCTTGTTCTCATTACAATAATCAAGAAATTTAGTATCGATACTGTTGTGGTATCGGTATCGAATTTTTTGAAAAGTGGTACCCGTATCGAATTTATCGGGTATCGAGTATGAGTACCAAGTGCTCGACTGAATCAACCGGCTGGTTTGGCTTTTATTATTTCAAAACCATAACTAAGCCGGTTTTTATCATTTCAAAACCGTAATTAAATACGAAGCAATTTGTAAAAGCATTATCAATTTATCATACGACTTAATCTGCAGGTACAAAAAAAGACATATCACCACCGTTAGAGTGGTACAACGTACCCGACGGAACAAAAACATTAGCACTAGTGGTGGAAGATATCGACGCGCCGGACCCTAACGCGCCGCTAGTTCCGTGGACGGTTTGGGTGGTGGTCAACATACCACCTACTCTCAAAGGCCTGCCGGAGGGTTTTTCCGGCAAAGAGGCGGAGATGGGTGGCGATTACGCGAATGTGAAAGAAGGTTATAATGATTTTAAGGTGCCTGGATGGCGGGCCCCGAAGCTGACGTCATCAGGACATCGGTTCGAGTTTAAGTTGTATGCGTTGGATGATGAGATTGATATGGGGAATAAGGTTACGAAGGAGAAGTTGTTGGAGGCGATTGAGGGGCATGTGGTTGGTGAGGCGGTTTTGATGGCGGTTAATTGAAGTTGGTTTGATATTTGTAAGTTTAGAACTAATGTATGATGGTAAGTAACTGAAAATAAAGTCTATACACGTTATCTCGGTATAGGTTTAAACATATGGGAATGTTTATTTAGTTCTGTTAGTGTAATTGCTCTGATTGTGATGTTTACATTTTGGTACTTTGTTGTCTTAAAGGATTAATATTGTGAAATTGACATTTTGGTACTTTGTGATGTTATCACATATTGTTGAAACGGAACCAAGTTTGTTAGAAAAAAGTACTTGGTTTCACTCCTCATTTAACTAGAGTAGATTGTTAAAACTTAGTACGAAAAAGAAGGCTTTTTAGATACGAATTACAATTTTCGATCGTCCAAATTTCGTTATGTTTTCGTGGGAACCTTGCATGTGAGCTCCATTAATGTGTGGTAATCAAAATTGTGTTAAGGGTTGTTTAATAAATGATCAACAAGAAGATAAAAGTTAATTGACTTCGGTAAGCATACTTATCAATTGCGTGAACTTTAAACTTTTAAGGCTGTAATTATTTGAAATATTGTATATGTTAAAGTTACATTTTGAATCTATTGTAACCTAGTCAGTAAAATGTCACAACAATATCCAAAAGAAACAACTATATGTATAATACACAATATTTATTTCACAGAAAGTTTGCAACCACAACTTTCAAATGACCAAAATAACCAATTCAAAAACTTGCTTGGTGAATAAATGGGTAATCGCCCACTTAAACTTTCAATAACTCATGTTGCAACCAAAGTTTCATTCACTTATAAATAACCTTTCTGTAGATCTATACACATATAACACATTCTCTTATAAGCTATATTACTTAGAATCCAAAATCTATTGTCTAACTTAAAACTTACACAAACTAACCAAACTAGAAATCATGCCACTGACCATACTAATTAAACCATAAAATGGAGATCAAATGCTATCAGATAAGCATAAAATTCCACTAAAATCACCTCAAATCTTCAAAATTCAGCGTCTTTTCTTGACAAAACTCTTCTCCAAATCCACTAATTGTTCAAGAGACACAAGAGACCATCGATCATCAATTTGAGCAAACACTTTTTGATTGAAAGAATCTATAATTACACTAATATTCCCAAACCCGTATAATTGATGTCCATCTTGCATTCTCCCGGGTTTCGGTTTAAACAACAAATTATTCCGTTGCGCATGAATCTCAACGACTTCTTTCAAAATCAAATCAACAACCCCACCCGTATCATCCGCCTGCAACATATGTTTACGCGCCTTCAAACCGCTAATGTTTTCTCTCACACGCAGTTGAACCGGTTCCAACCCTTCAGCCGCCTGGTTCATCATTTCTAGACCCGCGTGTAACCACACGCGTATATGTTCATCTGATGCCAGCTCAGCAGGTAGAAGATTCTTCCAACCCAAAAACCAATTAGTCACTTCTTCAAAATCCGGTTTTGAACATAACCATTGGTGTAAAACCTCTAACCATTTGGTAAAAAACACATCCATAATATTAACCATAAGATGAACAGGAATGACATCAGCCCAAGTCAAAACCCAACAAAACTGGTCAACCTTTTGGTCAACTGGGTTGATTTGAAACTCATACATAACCGCCAACAGTTTAGGAACAATGAACCGAACCAGTAATTTTTCCCAATTTTTCGAATCAAAAACCGGTTTCCAAGGTGATAGAATCGCGTATGCTGACTCATCACTCGGGTGCCAAACACGAAGAACCTGTTCTAACCGGTTTCTTATAACAGGATATAAAGTTTCAAGCTTTTGACCAAACAATGGTAACCATGGATGAAACCATTTATGTATCGCGACATGTTTGCAAACCGGGTCCCACGAGTTAACAGCAGCAGATAATTTTGGCATCACAATATTATCAAGTATGGTTTCAATAACCTGATGTGGCATTAAATTTTCCCAAAAATCGAGAAAAATCAGCAACGGTTTCGGATCACAAGGTTGCCACGTGTTTGTGATCGATCTTCTAACAACTGGAAAAACGACTTCCATAAAAAAATGAGTGTAAAGTAAATCAAATATCTCATCTTCTTGTAACAAATCTTTCCAAACTGATACAACATTTAGGTGGTTTTCTGGGTCTTTCAGTGGGTCCCACGATTGAAATTCTTTCGAGAACAAAGGCAAAGCAAATGAGAAGGCGGTTTTAGATAAACTACCAAGTTTGTACTCATTTGGAAACCGTTTTTGTAGATTCATGAACAAATTAGCAAATGCGTCTAAAGTCAACGTACCTGTTTGACCTTCATGATCTAACTGTTCCACAATGGTAACAATCTCTTCAATATTAGCAAGCTGTTGTTTTTGTCGATCAACTTCGTTTTTTAATTTTAACTTTTCTTTTTGCAGAGTGACAACCGTTTCCCTTTCCTTTCTCAACTGCTGATCAAGTTTTCGAACATCCAGCTCAGCAGAATCAAGAATCAATCTCACATTATGTTGAAACTCGGGCATCGGGACATCATCATCCTCCCGTAATTCCACATCAGCATTCAAATTCTCCAAATTTGTCAACATTCGGACTTGTGGGCCCCGCATATCAATCACTTTCTGAACCACATCTAATCCCTGTTCTTGTTTCTTCACCAACAACTCCTCTGCAGTTACATATTCTTTTTTCTTATTTTTTGACCGACCTTGCTTTGACCACATCTTCTCTTTCGGTTGACTTTTAGAAATAACCTGATTCTGATCAAAAGATTCTTGTAAAACTGGCAAATTAACTGTTTCTTTATACTTATTATTATACCCGATTCCCATATTTTTGGGACGCAATTTTGCTTCAACTGGAGCCACAATACCTTGTGCATATTTCCCGAGCCCGCCTCCTTTATAACCCATTTTTTCCAGTAATTTTGACCCGATCCCTTTTGTGTGGTTTTCAAAAATGCCCAAATTACCCTCATCTTTCATTTCTCCAATTCCCAATCTAACTTGAGATAACTTCTTGTTTAATTTAGATTTATCCATTTCCTCACGCCTCTGAATTACACGTTTCTTGAACTGTTTACCCAATGCAGTAGGAAGAAAGTCAACACTTGTGTCGTTGACCACTTCTTCTTCGTTCCCGTTCTTGTTCTTTGACCCAAAATCAGAACGGGTCGAGCCCAAAGCACCAAAACTTATACCAGACATGCTACCTTCATCTTGATTATCTTTTCTATTCTTGCTTATGGAGTTTTGATCAATTTCTTGACATGGCATTACAACGCCTTTAGATACAAAATTTAGTGGCTTGGTTAAATCTTGTTTATTGAATAAATCTTTCCTCCGTTTATTCTTGTGGGACCCACCTTTTGAGTCACTATCGTTTTCAACAAAATTACCATATAGCACATCTTCTTTGGTTTGGTGATATTTTTCTTGGTCTTCATCCATTGTTCTCAGTAAACAAACCTGCAACATGATCAAAAGCAAAAAAGATTCAAAATTTTAACAAAAAACAAAGAAGGAAGACTTATTTGATTGATAACTAAGAATAACAGTAGTACACAATCCTGATAAAATTACAAATCTTTATTGTTCTAAACTTAGTGATCTCTTTCAAAAACAAATCGATTATGACAATCTACTAAAAATAGTTCAACTGATGTTATTCTCAGCTTCATCTTCTACACATTATTCTGGCATTCAATTCACAGTTAAGTAATTTAATACCACCTAAAGTTTCCATCTAAATCTATACAACTCTGAGACGATCAAGGACTGTAACATGTCTACAAAACGTCCAATTGTCCAACTAACTTATATAATATAACAGCTTCCTAACAGCACCTACAGAATACTTAACTCTAAGATCATCGTTACTTTGGTTTCTTCTATACTAGCATGGACGAAAGAAGCACTCCTAGTTTTCAATTCTTCCATCATGAATCATGATATTCTATTATTTATGCACCTTTATGATGGATAATTACTTTCTACATCAATGAATTGTGTATCTGACAACGAACTACTAACTGGCTCATGTATATTGGTCATGCTATTGTTAAAAATTTAAAATGTCAAGAGAATACAAAGAGAAAGCATCAATAAATTATTCTGGACTATTACTTATCGCAAAAAACGAGGCTTTTGACATTAATTTAAGTATTAATATGTATAGCTCATTTAAGCCATAAATTACGAGCAGTAGTCTATACCAATTTCTCTGCCCAAGGTTTGTATTCAAACAAAAGACGGAAAACCAAAACTCCAAATGAAGCAATCGAAATTAAAAATAAGGACTGAACACAATACTACACAATTCCAAAATCAATTCTTATATACATACTCGTACTCGCGCATAGATAATTAAAAGGCATGTATCGACATAGCAGCAGATATGATACCTTGATATGATCGGAAGAAGATGATAAGCCGTTTACAGAAAACGTTGACGAAGAAGATGTCGATCGACCGGAGAACTTGAACAAACGATTATAATCGCCTACGGTAGACGGTGAACGGAATAAAGCGTCGAGTTTGAACGTTTCCGGCGGATATGTTGCGTCTAGATGATGATCGGCATCAGCCCAAACCGACTTAGGTTCAGCGATGCATTATTGGTCGTGAAAAGTGAGCTCTTCTCACCTTCTAAAGTGGAAGAGGTCAATGGTTCAAATGGGAACAGTTTAAAGGATACAGGTGATGGATTGGGTTTTAATTCAGGTGGTTTGTTCGTAATTAATCTGGTGTCCTTGTGCATTCCCACGGATGTTAATTAGTCGACTTTGCTTACAGGCCGCTAAACTGTAAAAGTGAAGGATAGACGTGAAAAAAAAAACGTCATTAAAAAAACGAAAAGATCTCAAACACCTCATAAGAAGTAACTATTATGTAGCATTTAACCACCCTTGAAAGTTAAACATATTTTGATTTAAATGTGTGGTTCTAATATTTTTTAGGGCATTTACATATACCCCACTATAAATTTCATTAATTACATATATATACTCAGCCAAAAATTTTTAATTACATATCGCCTGTAAACATATTATACTCACATATATACCCATTTTGAAGGGGATACATGTAATTTAAGGTTTTGGGCTATAACATGGACTAAGGGAAAATATGTAATTTAAGTTTTTGATTGGTATATATGTAATTAGGTTTCAAAATAGTAGGATATATGTATTTATCCCTATTTTGTTACACCTATACCCTTGTTCATTGTACAATCCCAGTCTTTGATTCCTTTTTTAACACCTATACCATTGTCTATTGTACGCGTGGCTCATTTTGACTGTATATTACGTTTCTCATGAAATAAGCATTTATATGTTAACAGCCCACAATATGAAAAATGACATTTTGTGATTCTAAAGATCTCCAACACTTTTAATAAATTTTTATCAATCCACAACGATTTGTTGTAGATGTTTAAAAGTGTTATGGATTAATGTATTGTTATCTAACTTTTTGTCAAAAATAGCAAACTTTCTGGTTAATGGCGTTCCTCATATATGCAATTTAAATGAATACATTTCGTGTATGTATCGAATTTTATTACCTAATTAGCATCGAGTTACGTATATGTTTGTAATGGTTGATAAGATGTGAGTGTCCTTTGCGTTTAGAGATGCATTTATAAGATTAAAGTAAGTTGAGTGATAAGGGAGACGTATGTAAATTGTTAATTTACAAATACGTAAGGAACCACTAATCCACTATAAAACCAAGAATATTGTTCATGGTGAAATCTGACTAACCTACACACGATCAACATCATCTAAATAGAAAAAGGTTGCTCTTTTGATTGTTAAGAGTTTAGATAGGTAGTTTGAAAGAAAGGAGAGTACAACTTCATATAAGTAGACAAAATTAAGGCGAATTTGTTGGTGCAAGAACTCAAACTTTATACATCACGAGTTCACCACCATTGTAGAGATTGAAAATGTCAGCGAGGGTGAAATCGATATACATTTATCCAATAAAATCATGCATGGGCATTTGTGTATCAGATGCACCCATTTCTGTGATGGGTTTTATGTGGGATCGTCACTGGGCGGTGATCAACTCCAAAGGCAGAGGTTGCACCCAAAGGGTTCAACCAAAACTTGCTCTTGTTCGAGTCGAGTTGCCACCAGAGGCTTTTTCTTTGGGTTGGAAACCCAACAACTCTTCTTACATGGGTACGTATTATATAATATTTTTTGATACTTGCGAAATGAACATGTTGTCTAACATTTTTTTTTAATTAACATTATATCACTTATTAAACTCGAGTGTATTACACTGTTTACTAACCTTATATGTATACGTATAAATATATACAGTGGTACATGCTCCTGGGATGGGTGAGCTTAAGGTTTCAATGGGCAAACCATGTACCCCGTTGGATGGAGTCTCGTTGTGGGCATGGTCAGGGTCCGCATTGGATGATGGAGACGAAGCGGCAAAATGGTTCACTGATTTTCTTGGTGAACCGAGCCGCTTGGTGCACTTTAATGAAGGTACAATTAAGTTTCTCCAATCACTCATACAGATATATATAGTATTCAGTACTATTAATTATTACAAGATTAATTATATGTTTCTATGTATGTGTAGAGTTAGAGACTAGACCCGTCGACCCTCTTTATGCTTCCGGGTTCAAAGTGAAATTTCCAGATTCTTTCCCTTTTCTTTTGATCTCTGAGGTGAACTATTATTAGTCTATTAAACTTTTTGAATGTTTTGTATTGAAATGTATGACACATAAATCTCTTGTACAATATATTATAATGTAGGCTTCTTTGGATGCGGTGAATCAACAGTTAAAGGAACCGGTTAGCATAAACCGATTTAGACCGAAGTAAGTACGTCTTAACTAATTTGACACACTAGAAATGAACATAAATTAGTTTTGAGCAAAACACATTTCTCCTGATGATTATCATCAAGGGTCATGTTACAAAACGATTTTTTTTTCTATAAAGAAGGGATAATAGTAAATGTTATGCAGCATGTTTGTGAATGGTTGTGATGCATATGCCGAGGACCTCTGGAAACAAATCAAAATTAACGACTTAACTTTTCAAGGCGTCAAGCTTTGCCCCCGTTGTAAAGTAAGTTGTAGTACATTACATGTGATACGTACGTGATAATTTTATTTTAGTTATAACAATAATTAAATGTTAGATTTCTTTTTCTTGTTGTTAGGTACCTACTATCAATCAAGATGACGCGACACAAGGAAGTGAACCAACGCAAACCATGATGAAGTTCCGATCGGGTAAAGCTTTGGAAGTGAACACTACCGCCTCCAATGTCAAGAAAACTGTGAGTGCATCGTATGATAATTAACATGTGTGTGTTTATGTTATGATGATGATGATGTTGATTGATGAATGAATATCTTATTGTGTTATAGGTTTACCTTGGGCAGATGATGGTGTGCTCCGAGAAGAATAAGATTGTGAGTGTTGGAGACATAATCGAAGTGGAAAAGGTATTCTCATCATATGGAGATGTTCCGGTTTAAACTCACTATTTCAAACAGGCAATAAGTCAGATTTACATTACACAATTATTATACAACTAATATATGTAAATTCTACGAACCTGACAACTATGTTTTGTTTGTGGATGTCATGGACCCTTGTAACAAAAATGTATGTATTTAAGTTGGCATCTTTAATTCTTGATTGTATTTTTAACAACCGGTGGTTTTTCGAAAATGCATCTATGTTTGTGATAATGTCCTGTTTTTATTTGAAAGTTGAAACATAAGAACAGAAACAAATTAGATGTATTACAAGGAAATGATTTAATATATTTAATTATTTATTTCTCAAAACAGTTAAAAACAAATTTGAGATCATGGGCAACATGGGCAACACGTACTCAATTTGGTTGATCTAACATTTTGGCAGTCATTAGTCATTACTTATAAACTGTGTAATTATTTCCTTTTTATTAATTGAAATCCTCAAATCCTCGTGAATAAGAATATAAATTGTTAAAGAAAATGGCTATACAAGACCGGCTTAAACATTATTTTCTTTTTCTCAAGGACTTTATAAATTATCATCCTCGTAAATAGAAAACACGATTAAATCCACATGAGTATTTATAAAAATCATTAGTCACTTGTTAATAAGATAAAGTATTGTTAAAGAAAATGAATTGCATATACTCTCCTTCCTTCGCTCGATGGCAAAGTGTATATTATCACAACTGAAATTTACAATTAAAACTTTTGGATATTACATATTTAATGTTGGAAAATGCGTGAATGAAAATCTTAATGAGAATATTCAATGTGGGTTGTCCCACATTGGTAAGATGAACAATAAAAGGTTGGTTTATAATAATAAACCATATTGTATGGTTAATTGTTTTTTGATATGTTTTATCAAAGCTCCTACCATCACGCAGGGCCCAAAAAATGGGATCGGTATCGGAAATTTCTTGAACCAACGCGTCGCTTGCACGACCTATGAATGCGACTTCAAAAACTCGGGTCCGCGTGAGGCCAATTTCTGCATGTCTTTTTTAGTGAAATTGTTTCTAGAAAACCAACTGATGGATTGAATGGGAGAAGCTGAAGTGTTTCATCTTCTGCTTGTTTTAATTAAGTGTTTAAATCACAATAACTAGCATACAATGATGGTGCAGTAATTGTTCGATATCAATATAACAAGATGCCTATACATCAGTTCGAGAACACCGAAAATTCACACAACTCTCTCAAAAGCATTCTTCTGGTTTATTTTCAGGCAAGTGATCAGGTCTGGCAGTACACTTTTGCTGCTGCATACTGATGTATCCTAAGAACAGACGACGAATCTGTTAAGGAAATTGTGTCAAACACAAGCCCGGTTTTCTCGTTTATTTCTCTTCTTGTTTTTCCTATTGCAGAATTACTAACATTTAAGTTGTTTTAAACAATTTTTGTTTTTTTGTTTTTAAACATTTAGGACAAGCGTTGTTTTCAAAGTTACACATACATGTGTGAATACCAAAGCGTCGTCATCTAATGCATTATGCATGTAACTATGTAAGGTATAGATTTGAAAATAGGAATAGTAGATGAGCAAGTAACCGGTTAAAAAATCACTCGGTAGGTTAAACGATATGCCTTTATTTTTTTAGTGGAATAACCGCCCATGTATTAGCTACATATATAATAAAGGGGTATTATAAATGATAAGCATGCCATATATGAAGTTGTTCCTCAATCGTTAAGAACAACTAGCTTTGTTAAAGGAATATGATATTTAAAAATATACACGTTTATAACCTTTATCTTTCCAATCAACGAAATGATGACCATGTTATAAAACAGACAGACATATGTGTTAATTGATGTAACTTATGTCAAAAGAAATAAGGTTTTCCTTTCGTACTTGCTCTTATTTTATGGAATTGTATATGATCAGTGTCTCAAAGGTCAACATTCTTTATTGATAGACAAACAAACGTAAGTGATTATTACATAACATAGTATCATTATTCGATTTAAAACTTAGACTACGGGTTATACGTGGAGGCTTAGGGTAAGGAGGGTAAGGAGTCATCCCATCCATTAAATCTTAAGATCAGCGGTCAGGATTAACGCAGTGGCATTTTTGTAATT
>WOUH02000002.1:2897786-2928288 GCA_009936405.2 Stevia rebaudiana
CAATTTCGAGCAGTTGAAGTGGCGACCCGCTCACGGACCGGTCGGAGACCGGGGGCCGGGGAGCGGGGTGTCACAGGCTTAATGGGTGTGTCATGCAGGAGAGAGTGTGACTCACCTGGATAAGTGGGTGGAAATGCCCAGGTGAGTGAAGGGCTTGAGTGGGGCTTGAGGGGATGTGCCACACAATCATTGATTCATTATATTTTATTTCTTTTTATAAAAAAAGTCACATTATATAAAAAAACTGGGAAATAAAAAAAAATTATATAAATATAATAAATACATTACATTAATTAAAAAAACATTACATTAATAATAAAAATAAATAAAAAGTCCTAAAAGAAAAATAAAAGTGACATTAATCCTAAAAAATAAAATAAAAACGTGCTAAATTAATCTTGTCCATAATACTTTTTCCTAATTAGGTCTTTTTCTTTTTCAGCGTATTCCCAATTGATTCTAGCTAAATGATCAGTATTCGAGAATAGCATTTGCAAGCCGAGCATTCTTTGTCGTTTTTTTTTTATATCGTTAAAACCTCCAAGCATATCGCATAAACTATCAATCGGTGTGCTAACCGGTTGAGCTTGTGAAGAAGATGCCCATTTAGCCTTGGATCATTCCGCTTTGGCCCGAACTCTCCCCTTCGGTCGAATCGGATCCTCTTCTTCGTCTTTGGTATCGTTGAGGTTAAACTCAACGCGAGAATCTACTCGACGGGGCTTTCAAAGTAGCTTGATTCCGATGTTTTGGACCACTTTGCTGAAGATCTGCGTAACACGGGGATTTCATACCACTTGGAACAATTTTCAAGAGTTTCCAAGCATGACAGTGAGCGAACTCCGCATTTTGATCCAACCGGTATTGCTCTTGTGCCTCCTCGATGACCATTTCGTCACTTTGGCCGCCACGTCGGGTTTAACATTTTTGTTGATAAATATCGTTAAATTTTGGGACCTTTCGATTAAAGTCCGACCATTTGCTAGAGATCATGTCGTACGTATGGTTTCTCCAAGGCCCATCGTTGTAAAAAAAAATTTACCTAGTGTTTTCAAAAATTCCGCTCCTTTTTTGTTGTTGCCTAAAAATAAATAAAAAATATTTATTTTACCAACGATGAAAGAATAAAAAGTATTAAATTTAAGTAAAGTAAATATAAAAAATATTTTTACTAACGATAAAGCACTCGAAAGCTTGGACCCAAGCCTCGACCAAGGCACACTCCTCATCGGGTGTCCATTTCTCTTGTCGGGTTTTAACCGGTTGTTGAGAACCCAAAGCCTCGCTTTGTTTTTTTATGGTTACGAGTTCTCCACTTGGGTTCGGGTTCCGGTTGTGTTTCGGGACTTGCCTCGTCTTGACTACCAAAGATTTGGAAATCACCTAATCCTTGTTGACTATAACCGAAATCGCGAAAACCTTGTTTTTGGCTGGCACCGGAATCGCCAAAATCTTGTTGTTAGGTCGCGGGGAAATCACCAAAACCTTGTTGTTAGGTCGCGGGGAAATCGCCAAACGTGTAAAATGGTTGTTGTTGATGTTGTTGAGACGGCAGTTGCGGCCGATAAACATTGTTAGGGTCGTAAAAGTTGCGATTTTGTTGGTTTGGAGAAAAAAGGCGGTCTCGAATTAGGTTTGGGTTAACCGGGCGTTGGTTACGGTTTCGATTGGTGAGGGTATTTTGATTGGGGTCTATTGTGATGGAAAAAAATTAAAATTTTTTAAAGTTGATAAAAATAATTGAGAGATTTGAAAGAGTTGGGGTGGGTTTTGTTTGAGTTGTGAGATGAATATTTATAATTATAAACCTCAACTTTTTTATGTGTAGTGTAAAAAAAAACAATTTACGTTTTATATATCCTTATACCCTAACTGAAAATTCGGATACCCCTAAAAAAATTTAGAAACCTAACACTCCTAAAATTTTATTAAAATGCTAAATTTTATAAAAAGATTCAAGTTTTTTATAAACATTCAAATTCTAGTAATGTATTTTGAAATAAGTAAAAGTGGAACCATATTTTGTAAAACTTCTAAACTAAAAGGGCCAAAGGTGTTAAAAGTGAAAAAAAAAATACGGGATTGGACTTATGGCCTTCAGTTGACAACCAAGAACAAGGAAAGGGGCGACGAGCTACTGCAGGCGACGAAGCAGCAATCCATCGAGCGACTCCATCTCTCTCAGGTCGGTTTTCATCTCGGATTTGCGGGGTATTAGACTCTCCCCATCGTCAACCAAAATTGAGATCGGTCGGCCAAAAAGCAAAAAATATAATTAAATATTCAAGAGACATTCACGACCGGGCCTCTGGAACAACCTTGGGTCGGGCAGTTATTTAGAATATATATATTGGAAACCTGGAATATTGAAGGGAATTAATGAATTTATCTTGCATTTATTTTCCTATATATTCGTATTATTTGTTTATTATATTCTAAGTAATGAATTTTAAAATTTTAAAGAATGATCAATCTTGTCTTTTGTTAACTTGCGTATTATTTTAAGTTTAAGATATATTTTATTTTTAACATATAAAAAATTAATATATACATGTAAAATTTATATTGTTTCTAAATTTTCTAAATATTTTTTATAATAAAAAAATTATTTTAAATTATCTTTATCTAGTTAAAAGTTAGTTTGGGTTGGGTTGATAATGGGATTGAAAAATTAGGTTTAGTTGGGTTGGGTAAATGAATGAGAGAGAAATTATTTTTTTAATGAATAGTTGGGTTGGGTTGGGTTGTGAATGAGGATAGTCTTACCTTCCTTACATTAAGCCTCCTTCCTATTTAAACTCAACCCTATTACATAACATAGTATCATTATTCGATTTAAAACTTAGACTATGGGGAATACGTGATGGCTGGAAGCGTAAGTGGTTATGTCATGTAGGCGTTACGTGGGCAAACACTTGGTGTTGTGTTAGGTGGAAATGCATTGTGGTTGAGAGTGTGAGTGGTTAAAAAGTTGGAGGGTGAGGTGGTGTATTGTAATTAGTAAGAGGGTGATGTATTTTATTATGATAGGTTGAAAAAAAAAAAGAAAAAAAAAATTACATTTCCTTCACCACGCCCGTGGTTCCAATCACGCACCCTTCAACCACGCCCCAGCCACGCCTTAGGGGACGGTGTGCTGGGCGTGGTTCAAGCATACACGCCCCCAACGACGACACATTCCCTCCGGTCTTAACAAACTAAATACAAATCATAGTAAAACCAGAAAATGTCAAAATCTAATCAAATAATAAGTTTGATATGGTTTGAAATCGAATCTGACCAAGTCGGGTCGGTCGTACTTCGAAGCTTTCCAATTTAATTCCATATTATTTACGTCAATTTAATTCCATTTGTATTTACAATTATCTCAAAAACACCTACCGCCAGACGCCACTAATTCTGCTTTCTGGATGATGGAAGAACACGGAGGAGACGCCGCTCCCTCCGCCACCGCCACCACCACCACCGGCGAAACCGAGGTTGAAGGCGCCGGTGCCGGTAACATCAAGGTCAAAGTATCTTTTGGTTCCAACAATTTTGACGTCTTCATCACCCCTCAATCCACTTTCGGTATGACTCCTTATTTTTCAAATTTCGATTTTTTTACACCACTTTTAATAACTAGTCTTGCATTTAACAGGGAAATATGAACTTTCTTTTGTCCAAATCATGTCTTATATCATGAGGCCGCAACAATTGTATTAGGGTTTAGGGCGTTTGATTTTTTGTTTCACCACAATTAGGTTGATTCTTCGTTCATCCACTAGATTAGGTTTATTTAGCATAATTTCTTATTAGTATACAAGCATAGTTTTTATTGTTATCCGTGATCAAGTACTTTTAGCATATTTTCCAAAATCAGCTATATTAACAAACGTAGCAGTAAATTTTATTCATAGCAAAGCTATTAGTAGCTTATGGTGTGAGGTGATGACACATATATATAATTTTTTTTTCATTTACAGATTGTAGTTCATATAGCATACAATGTATCAAAGAAAATTAAAGAATTAGAAAAAGCTAAGGCAAAGCTAAACTAAGGCATACAAGATTGTAGAAACAAATTAACGTCCAAGAAAGATCCTAAATAACCATCTTTAAGTGTTTATAATGTTTGCTTTTAAAATTAGTTACAAATTTATAAATTGTTTGTTTATTGGCATATTTGGTCTGACATACCGGTTTACCTGTAAATCCATTTTTTTAACTATATTTGGTGTTACTGAGTAGAAGTGCGTATGGAAATCACCTTAAATAGAAATACAAAGACATCTACTCTTGCTTTTAACATAATAACATTGTATACTCTAATGCCAATTAATCTTTTTTATCCTTCATACTAAATGGTAAGATTATAACTTGATTATGTTGTGGTATTGACAGTGTTGCTGTTTTGGGTTTTGGTTCTAAGGGTTCTTGTTTGACCATTTCCACCTATTTGACCCCGATTCCTTTCTAATTATTCAATTTTTTGTCCGAATTCTTACATTGGAGATAAAACATAACCCAAATTAACTCATTTACAAGTAAATGGGCTGAAATTGACACTTCTAGTTTTAGGTGATTAACGCTACTGGTATATGTGTTCATGTTCCCTTAGATAATAATTTGCATAATGGTTACTATGATATCTAACATGCATTTTTGGTTCTTAATGACATATATTGTCTGATCTTTTGTTAACACATTAAACTTATCAAGTATCTTTTTTTGTTAATGAAGGTGATTTGAAAAGTATGATTGCAAAAGCAACTGGTTTAGATCCCAAGTTGCAAAGTGTGTTATTCAGAGGAAAAGAAAAAGATGATTATGAAAGTTTAGAAATGGCAGGTGTGAAAGACAATGCAAAAGTGATATTAATTGAGAATTCATCTACTGAAAATGAAGATGATCTTCAAAATGTTGAAGAAATAAATGAAAATTTTGAGGAAATATCAAGAGGGCTTGAGGTTGTTTATAAAATAAAAGAGGAGAATGACCAGTTTGCAGAACAGGTACTCTGTTTTATAAATAATTAATGCTTTGATATAATTACAATATTATTTGACCTTTTTAAACGGCTAATTACACAAAATAGCAATCAACTTTCAGTATTGCTCCATAAGGTTCTTAAATTTTTTTTTAACTTTTATGATTATATCTAGTACATTATACGTAATTCGAAAATTAAAAAAGGAATTGATAAAAATCTGGTCAACTAACACGTTTCGATCTGTTTCCCAACCCTAAATAATGTTATTGGATTTTTTGACTCTTTTTTTTTATTTTATTCTACTTCTTAACAAACTAATTGGATTATTTATTTTTAGGTGGTTAGTTTAGAGATAGTTGTTTGTTCTGGGACTCAAGTCGCAGATAAAGATTTTATTTATTTAACCGAGATGCTGATGAGGCAGTTGCTGAAATTAGATGGAATTGATGCTGAAGGAGAAGGTAGAATACAAAGAAAATTAGAGGTCAGTTTTCTTTTATTGCTGTTGATTCGCAACCTATTTTAATATTTCATTTTTTGTTTGTTTATTTATTTATTTATTTATTATTATTATCATCATCACTTTATGGGTATGCTTACAATAAACATTTACATCGAGTGGGTCAGTTTTCTACTGCTGTTGATTTACAACCTATTTTAGTAAATCTAAATTTGGTTATATAATTACTATTATTATCAGCTCTACATGCTATTAAAACTCCAAATTACTCTTTATAACATGTTACACACTTCGCATATGAATTTTAAAACTCAAAAGAATAGAATATGAGATAGAGTATCCTTTTGTCTTGATAACATTGGTTTTCTTCGCAGTATTCTTCTTTACTGGAGGGTATTTTAGACATTTGAATAATATTAATAATAATATTATTATTGTTATGTTTGGTCTAGGTACGTCGCGTTCAGGGCCTAGTTGAAAAACTGGATAATCTTCGCGCAAAAAACTCTAATCCAACTACCGATGTTGAAGAAAAAGCTGAAGAATCTTCATCGCCTTCTTCAAAGGTAAATCAGGAATGGTATGTATCTTAATAACTGAAAATAACTGAAATTTCATGCAAAACTGAAAATATTCTGGACTTTAATTGCATCATTTCAAACTTGATGGATTAAATCCTTAAATTAACTATAAAAGATGTGATTTCATTCAACAGTAAACCAAATATGAATATATAGATGGCAAATACTAATACTAATATATATATGCTGCGATAAAAATATAATTTTGAATGTGATTTTTACAATTGACAGATGTAAGAGTATCGTGAAAAGACCGGTGAAACTTTATTTTGGCTGATATGCAGCAACAATTTTTTGGAGATTATGAATACGTGTTGTACTTTGTGCTTGAATACGTGCACGCGGGCTAAAGACTTGTGATTTAAGTACACATTTTTGTGTTCATGTTTTTTGTATAAATGGTTTGATTCAAGTTAAGAATTATTGGGATGTGAATGATGAATATGTGTTTCAAGTTGTAATAACTTTTGAAGTCACTTATTTGGATTATTTGGATGTCATGAGATTACTTATGGCTGATAAATTTTTAAAGTTTTCAATATGCAGTTTTATTACAAATTTTATAATCATCTAATTTTTCTAATGAAAATAAGCTTATTTAAACCGTGTCAAACTGAACTGTTTTGAAAGTTGGTAACTGTTACAATACTGTAAAAAAAAGAATAAGAGACGTACATGTAATAAACAATGTTTTCATAACCCAATAACCAATTGATCAATAATGATATATTGATTTGGATTTACTATTTCAGTAAATGTTGAATTAAACTACAAAATCTAAAGTAACAAACGAGAAAGAAGTATTAAAATCTGGTCCGACCAGTAAATAATAAATAGGTTCAAATAGATTCTACTAGACCAGTTTTATGAGTGTTTCCGGTCCGACCTGTCTGTTCTAGTTCCAAAACATTGGTAAAACGTCTCCAATGTACATATAAACTCTTCACATACAAATACAATCATCATTCACATCCGATCTTCATTAAACATTAAATACAACGTAGTAAAGATAATCAAACATGTGAATGAGGTTTCCCGTTTCCACACTTTCCGCTAAAACTATCAACTAATAATCAAGATTCAATTCCTGGCGTCATATCCTACTCGGGTTTTGGTTTCGGATTCGGTTTCGGTCTCAATCCCCACTGGGATTTAACACTTGCTGATGTCACTCTAACCGGACTTTGAACCCCACACGGTGCTTTACGCTTTTGCTTCGTTCGCCACGAAAACAAACTATAGAGCCCGAGCCCAAGCCCACACCCTTTAGGCGAACCGCTGATCATTTGGGTCTTACACTTAACCCGTTGATTACTTATGTTCGTTGGAATCGGAAGCCCAGATGAAACCGCAAGAGCTTTCGCATCCGAAAGAAACCTTTGAATAATAAAACTCGGCGACTGATTCCCACCGGAATCTAATTCCGTTCCATCCAACATATTACCATTCCGTTTCGCCATCTCCGCAGACTCCACCATATCAATAGCTGCAGACAATGAAAACGTGTCCATCGTGTCCGAGAAATCATCATCGCCATCGTATTCATGTTCCACAAGCTTCCTTCCGGGTGGTGGACGCGGTGGCGGGACCAGAAAATCGTCATGATCAGTTCCGGTATCTTTCGGTTTACCCGCGCTAAGTTCCCATGAAAATGGAACGCGGTTACGTGAGTCCCATGATCCGGCTCGTGTATTTGGATGACTAGTCGAACCGTTGGGTCGTCTAGTTGATATTAACGGTGCATCTAGGTTAAGTGTTCTTAGGTGTTTTGGTTGTGTATCCATTGATGATGGTTCTTGGATCATCAAGTATGAAAATTGGTTTGATATAATGAAGTGGTTGTAGAAGATGAGTTTAGAAAAGTAGGGAGTTATGTGCATCTCGTGTTACGACTAAAAAGTTTCAACTTTAGAACCTCACAGATGTTGAAAGGTACCCGTGTCAAAACTACATCGTATTGATGCTGTGAGTTATTGAAAGTTCTGAAAACTATGCATGCTGAATATTTGATGTCATGGTTTTGTACTTATGTTATTAGATTGGGACAGAAAAGGAAATGAATTATTTGAAGAATTTATATTTGTACAAGTAATATATACATTTTTTATTTAAAGAGTAAACTATAGTCTTGTTAAATTTGAAGATGAGTGAAAATTTAAGGACGAAGAATAAAAGAGAATAGTCAGAATATTGAATGATAATAAAATATTAATGTTTATACTAAAATTCAAATTTGATAGATCGTATCATTTTAGAAAATTTAAGTTTACTTAAAATAATCAAATTGAATTTCTGAATAGATGGATTTAGTAAAAATCAAAGATACATGTTTTATTTAGTATTACAGATAATAGTTGGATTTAGTAAAATCAAAGATTCATGTTTTATTTAGTATTACAGATTTACAGGTAAATACAATGTACGAAACTCTTGCATGCGAGAAGTTATCAGATGGTGTCAAGTCAACTTCATGCGTGACCTTCAAGTCATAATACGCAATTTATCGTTACTATAAGGCTTGTTTCTTCTACAATAGAATTACCAAATTAAATTAAGTGGTAATCATTTATTTTTGCACGAAACATTGTATTGTTTAACTATACCTTATGTTGGTTTCTCGACTATAAAACAAAAGTCTTTGATCTCTTTGGGGTACACAACAGAAACATACATTCTCATTCTTTACACTTCCTAAATTATGAGATATAATTATTACCATCAAAATACTTTAATCTGACAAAAAGTAAACACGATTCAGAAAGATTATCAGGACCCTAATTAATACAGAAAATTACATCATATAATTTCATTTAGTTTACATTGTAGTATATCAAAGTAGAGTCTGAAACTAGTTTCTTATTTGTTTGTATGTATTTAACTTTTTTTTGGTTGAAGTTGCATTTGGTCCAATCATTCGGTGCCACCATGACGATAATTACCCATAATTATTAATTGGTTCATTAGTAATTAATTAAGCCTCATGACCTTTTGTGTCTGTCTTCTTTACGAAATTAAAGAGGTAAGTTAATCACACGATTAAAGACAGGAAACAACATAAATAAAATACAGGTATTGGAAAAAACAAAAAAAATAAATAAATAAAAAACAAGATTACCATGACACTGGGAAGCATTTATATTTATAGAAAGTTAAAAAAAAAAAAACATATAGTGCATTTTCCTTTCCTAACCGATTGACATATTAGACACCCACACCCATTTGATCCGTTTACATTTCAGCTAGATTTTTTTATTATTTTTTTTTACCAATTTAGTATAAAAGTTACAACAATATGAATGCAGATACTTGCTTTTTACATCATAATGGAGTTAATCACCAAGATAATCTTGTATATAACTATAATAATCATATATGCTTATATAATTAAAATTCTTAATAATGTAATTTGCAATTTTTGCCCTTTTCTATACATACTTAATCTTTTATATAAGGTCCTACTAAGAACTGTAAACAAATATATATCAATGCATAAATCAAGAAATATAAGGATCATGTTTCTTGAAAGTATAAATATTAGAAGAATTTAATAATCGACTTACATAATTTCAAAACAAACAGATAAGGATATACCAGTTCACAAAAGAGTTTGCAGCAAACCAAATTGTTCATGACATTATATGAGTATTAATTGTAGTCTTTATCCTATTAGGTCAAATTAGCAGTTATTCAATGAGGCAAAACTCCACGTGGGTCCCACACAGAAGATTCATCCATAATATTATTCAATCTTCAAGTTACCCAACAAATGAATAATTGAAAAAAAAAAAGATGTTATACTCATCCTTGGATAAGAATGAAAAAACAAGATTTATTAACAATATTATAATATGAGGAAGGTTCAAAATAACTTAAGAAGTCAATTCACCAACTGAATAAGAATAAGATTCCGTTGAGGTAGAAGATGAACATGAACTTATCATACTCTCAAAATTGGTATAAGTTTGATCAAATGTTCAATTTTTCAAGTGAATTATTTCTTGAAAGTTTTAATTACACAAATGTGTATAAACCTCAATGACTAGAGTTCTTAATATAATGATAAATCTAAGTTGATTCTGTACCTATTGTTATTTTATTTTGACCCAAATCTTACCAACCCACAACAAAAGCATATTTTTTTAGATTGCCAAATATGTCCTAAATTGTGAATTCTAACTTATATTACTTCTTGAATTTCCCCTTTAAATTATAATTTTATTCTGTTTTTCATCATTTTTTCTGCTATTTTTTTACAAGAGTGAACAAAGAAACTGAATAATTAAATTATAGCATAATTTAAAAATAAATTCAAAATGAAATAACCGAAATAATTAAGAAACCGATGGTTGAGTTAAGGTTATGGCTTCAAATGACCACACCCACAACCAATAAAAATACCAAACCACCTTTCCTGTCGAACGAATCATTTATAATCAAAATCGATAGTTTATGAAAAAAATCTAAAAGCGAAACATCGGTTGTAAGTTTGGTTTTAACCCGTAAAAAAAAACAGATCTCTTATGCTGAATCTTGTGAAACAATAAATGAATTAATGTCAGTAGAAAATATTTTATCCAAAAAAAGTGAAAGATAGTGTAAGCTCAAAGCAATTTGGTCATTGTCCTTTGTTTTTGTCATTTAATATTTAATATTTAGTTAGCACTCATGCATTACAACATTAATCCAAAATGTGTACATTGCAAAGCTTCAAAGAAAAGGTTTTGAAATTTCTTATTTGTTTAACTTTTAATTAAAATAGTATTAACTCGTTGCCACCAAGACTATTAAGCATGAAAACCTTTTGTGTTTGTAATTTTCAGGCCAATTTTCTGAAATTCCAAGATGGCAAACAACATGAATTTAAAATAAACAAGAATCCAAAACAGGTTCACCATGACACTTGGAAACAAATTCTGCATTTACCATTTTACCCTTACATACATGCTCACTAATTCATAATAAACATGTAACAATATACCCATTTGAAAGAGTTTGAAGACAACCAAATTGTTCATATGAATCCTTTTTCCTAATAAGCCAAATAATTATTCAAATAAGAAAAAAGGAAACTTAGGATATGTGGGACCCACATACAAGATGAAACCATGGTATCATTCAAACTTCAAGATGATACCAAACAAAATGATTAATGACAAAGAGGTAAAAAGGAAAGAAACTTACCTTTGAAAAAAATATGAAAAACAAGATTCTTGATAGAGAATTTAACAATATAATAAAAGAGGATAAAGAAAATTGTGGTCTTTAAGAAGTTAACTTCCTTCAAATTCTATATCATTAATCTCTAATTTTAAATTTTTTTTTGACAATTTTCAACCACAAGAGAGTATAAAGAACACACTTCAATCATCATAAGAAGATACACATGCTCTCTATCTCTCTCTGTTTCTATATCTATTTCTAAATATAGATAAAAACTCACTAAAAATTAGAAGCATGATGCAATCTGAACCTATGTTTCAGCCTTCTTGGCCAATTCATTCTTATTTTGACTCAACTTTAGGTCAAGATGGTCAACATGTTGAGGATTTCACAAGTGAAACAGACCATGAAGTTTATTCTCCAATCATTATTAATGGTTTTGATGACGTATGCAAATGGTTATGTGATGAAGTTCAAGAAATGGAAGAAATTCAATTTGATAGCTATGAATGGAGCCCAAATATGTCCATGAATTCAAATGATACATTTGCTTATGTGTCATATGAAACACCATCCTATGTGGCAGATGATGTCATGGAACTCGATTCACAAACGGGAATACAAAACCTACTAACGGCGTATGCAGAGGCGATGTCGTTAGATCAAAAAGAGTTAGCCAAAGTGGTTCAGTCATGTGTGTGCCAAAAAGCTAGCCCAGTTGGACCCATACTTGAACGGTTAGCGGCTAACTTATTCAAAAATGATGAAAATCAAGAACAAGATTACATTTTTCAAGAATCTTTAAGAAACTTCAAGACAGCATTTAGAGCGTTTTATGAGATCTTTCCATACGGGCGGTTTGCTCATTTTACCGCCAATTCCGCGATTCTTGATTCCATTCCAACCCATGTTGACTCCATTCATATAGTTGACTTTGACTTATGTGAAGGAAGTCAATGGCCTCCGGTCATAGAAGCCATATCAAGACTCAAAAAGAATTTGATCATCACAAGCATTAAACTTGATCAAGATCAAGACTCACAATTTGAACAAAAAAGGTGGCATCTTTGTAACCTTGCAACAAGACTTGGTCTAAATTTGAAGGTACAAGAGATGTGTATGCAACAAATGGTGAAAAAAATGAGCGAACGAAAACAAGAAAGTCAATTTATGGTCTTTAATTGCATGGTTGGTCTTCCACATTTGAGAAAAACAAGAAAAACAACTCAAGTTATCGACTTTTTTAATCTAGCAAAATGGGTTTTGAAAAGAAATGAAGGAATCATAACTTTTGGTGACGGAGAAGATGTTGAAAGAACCGAAAATTATGAAACTTTCTCATCGTTTTTTAACAAGAAATTGGCGCATTATAAAGCGTTATACGAGTCGGTTGAATGGGGTTTTCCTAAAGATCTCAATAAAGGAAGGATGGCTTTGGAGACGCTTTTTCTTTCGCCTTTTATAAATTCAAAATCTTGGTTCCAAAAGTGGGAAGATGGAAAAGAAAACAAAGATTTCCAGAAGTTTCTTGGATTAAAAGGAATACAATTGAGTGAAGAAATCTGGAATGAACAAAGGGAATTGGTGAAAGAAGGAGAATCTCCATATGGAATTGGAATTGGAGAGAATGTGAATGAAATGGTGTTGAATTGGAATGGAATTCCATTGGTGAGAGTTTCTGTTTGGATGTAGAATATTCTTGTTTAGATAGAATTGTAGATCTGTATAGATAAAGATTCTTACTACAAATCAGTTCATTTCTAATTAATTTTGATGTGTTGGTAACTATGGTTAAATTATGTTATTACATATCAGAATCTATTAATGTATATGAATATGCTGTCCAAGTTTCAACATGTTTCATCAAGGTCACCTAAATATTAAAACTTTACACACCACACCACACAAGCACGAAAAACTTGCTGGAAAATTATAAAATGACAAAAATGCCCATAACTTTTAAGCTTTTGCCTGATAAAGAGGTGTAAAATGATAAAATCTCTGTTAAATTTACTAAAAGAGTTACCTTTAGATGGATCTCCAAGAAAATTTTTGAATAGATTCATGAGTATTTTTGTCAATTACAAAGAAAAGCTTAAGTTAGGGGCATTTTGGTCATGCTTAAATTTTTTTTTTCTACTACTTTTATTGGAATTGGTATAAATGAAACCAAATTAATACTTGGTGGTTTGTACAGCAGTTTTAATATTTTGGCCCTATGTATACATTATTCCTTAATAATACATCTACTTAGTACATAAGCACATAACCCTGCTAACATAATCTATTAATCCATAATGATTTAAATTTTTCAGCATAAGCAAATACAGTATAGAGAATTACATAATATAATAATAAAACAGGTAACAAAGCTAGAAGAATGATAAGGGTATGCAAAAACCAATTTAAAAGAGATTGGTATTATATAATTATAAGCCAATCAAATCATGCCATGTCACACCTATTGCATTTTATAAATATAATAAACTATGTGACTTTAAACCAAGAAAGAGTTTGTATGAAATCAAACTGCCCATATGGTTAACAAGTGTAATCTTAACATAGCAGGTTAAATAATTAGTCAGAAAAATAAATAAAAAATATGATGGGTTTGGAAGCAGCCACGTTACCACTCAACATTCAGGTTAATACACAATTAAAAATAAATAAATAAAATAAACACAAATATATTCCATTTCAAATGACAAAGTGTGGCAGAAGATTAATTCAATTAAAATATTTTCACATCTTTTTATCATCATATGAATTGTAATTAACCAAAAAGAATCATTCTTGAATTAGACATGAATGTTTATATAACAAAATCCTTTATTCTTGATTGGGAATTTAACACTATAATATTTGTTCAATGTGTAAAGCTGACCAACAATAAGGAAAATTCCAAAACAATAGAGAAGACCATAAAATGATTTCATCAAATAGTTATCTTGCATCAAATTCTAACATTTTGATCCCCAATTTAATTTATCTGTGAAATTTTTCAAAAAATGGGAAAAATACAAGCATATCAAGATTAACACCCAAACAAACATGAAAAATTAGAAGGAGCAAAAAACAAGAGACGATTCATAAAATAAAACTTTATATCAAATCAAGATAATATATTTTTAAGGAGGGATTTGAGATTAGGATAAAACTCATCAAGATATTACAGATAACAAACATATCTCAAAACAGATTTGGATTCACTAATATCAAACTAGGAGAATTTAAACCACATTAAACTTTATTTAAAAAATATATGTCATAACTATCACTCATAATAAAATAATAAGATGATAACAAGAAAGAGTTTGTAGTAAACTAAAGACTGCTCATATTGTTAACATTATGTGAACATAATCAAAACAAAAATCATAAATATGAATATTACAAAAAACTAATCAAATTACTAGGGACCACACAGACAGCAAGCTGACATAATATCATTCAACCAACAAGTTAATAATACCTAATTACCTCAAAGTCTGGATAACAACAAGATTAGATAGACATGTTAATCAAAATTTCAACTCTTTTATTGGGTTAAAACATTATAAGGGAAAGAATTATTAGTTTATTACAACCTTGAAGTAATATATTTCATCCTTTTTATATAAGTTGTAAGTTTGAGTTTGACTTTGTGTTTACTTAAGTAAAAGTTGTTTGACCTTTCTAAAATATAGAGTTTAGTACAGCTTTCAATGCATTAATAGGACATACTAAAGTTGAATTTTAATTCAAACAGTAGTTTCTAAAAAAATGATTGATTGTGATTTAAAAGTTTAATATAAGAGTGATGGGTACAGCTGGCCAACTTTAACAAAACTCCAATACATAAAAAAATTACAAATAATGAGGTCTCTAAGTAGTTAACTTAATTCAAATTCTAATTCATAAACCAATCTTAACTTTTCTGATGACTTATATCAATTGAGATGATATATAAACAAATCAAGAAACACCCCAAAAATCATCAAAACTCACACACACAAAGTTCTCTCTAATTATCATCTGATCATCATCAAGAAAATAAAAAGATGATGATGCAGTCTGAAAATTTAATTCAAACTTCTTGGCCAATTGAATCTTATTTTCAATCAGATTCTGATTATTATGAAAGTGAAAATCATGAAACTTTTTCTTCAATCAACAGCACCCCTGAAAACTCGATGATTTCATCAGGATTATACGGATCTGTCGAATATCCGTTGTTGGGTTATGATCAGATGCAACAACCTTCACCAGTTTACAGTGAGTCACCAAACATCAACTCACTTGATGACGTGTGCAGATGGTTATGTGATGATGATGATCAAGAAACAGAAGAGATTCAATCGATTGTCACGGTTGCTGATGTCATGGAAGAATCGAATGATGTCTTGGAACTCGAAGATCAAACGGGATTGCAGAATCTACTAAAAGCGTATGCAGATGGTATGTCAATTGGACAGATAGAACTTGCAAAAGTGATTGTGAAATGCATAACTGAAAAAGTCAATCCAATTGGTCAAACGTTAGAACGCATAGCGTTCAATCTGTTTGTTGAAAATCAAGAAGATTACCTTAATCAAGAATCAAAGAAAAATTTCAAGATTGCATTCAGAGTGTTCTATGAAATCTTTCCATACGGGCGATTCGCCCATTTCACAGCAAATTCAACCATTCTTGAAATGGTTCCAACCCATACGGAATCGGTTCACATAGTTGACTTTGACCTTGGTCAAGGAAGTCAATGGCCACAAGTCATAGAAGCCATATCACAAATGAAGAAATCTTTAACAATCACAAGCATCAAACTTGATCAAGATCAAGATTCACAATTTGATCAAACAAGATGGCATCTTTTAAACTTTGCAAGAAGTTTTGGTTTAAATTTGAAGGTACAAGAGATTGAAATGGGTCAATTGGTGAACTTGATAGAAACAAGAACACACAACAAAGAATTTATGGTTTTTAATTGTATGGTTGGTCTTCCACATATGAGGAAAACAAGAAAAACAAATCAAGTTGCTGACTTTTTACAAGTTGCAAAATTTATTTTAGCAGAAAACAAAGGGATTATAACCTTTGGAGATGGCGAAGAACGCGAAAGAACAGGTAATTATTCGGATTTTTCAACCTTTTTCAACAACAATTTGTCACATTACAAAGCGTTATACGAATCAATGGAATGCGGTTTTCCAAGTTATCTTAGTGAAGCAAGAATCGCAATGGAATCCTTGTTTCTATCACCTTTTGTATCATCAAAATCCTGGTTTCAAAAATGGGAAGAAGAAAGAGAAAACACAGGTTTTGAAAAAGTTTTTGGATTAAAAGGAGTAAAATTGAGCTCAAAAGGCTGGAATGAAGCAAGGGAATTGGTGAAAGAAGGAGAAAGTTTATATGGAATCAGAATTGACGGAGAGAATGGAAATGAAATGGTATTGGAATGGAATCGGATTCCAATTGTGAAAGTTTCTGTTTGGATGTAGATGAAAGATTCAGAATTTGATAGATAGAATATACAGATATGTACAGAAGCTACGTATTGTTCATTAGTATATATATTTTCAATGTAAAAATGGATTCTTGATACAAATAAGATAATCTGATATGATCGAAGCATACAGAGAAGAAATTGAAAACCTAATATTGCGCATTTCGTCAATTACTCCAAATTTCTATTGCAAATACAGAATCTAATCAATAAATTGAATAAGGAATTGGGATACAAACACGTATATAAATAGCATAATGGTGTTGAAGTGCTTCAAAACCATATAATAGAAACTGCACTTCAATAACCATATAAACAAGTGTTAAGAATATCAATGGAAAAACTTACTGAAACAGATTACCCAGATTTTTTTTAACAGCAGAAGCTATAGATGCAACTCCAACATTCCTTCCTGAATTAGGGTTTAATGAATCGAAATTTGATGGAAAAAATTTGGTTGAATTTTAGGAAAAAATTCGTCGACAGCAGGATTCGAACCTGCGCAGGCAAAGCCCAACAGATTTCGAGTCTGTCTCCTTAACCACTCGGACATATCGACATTTGCTTCTAATTTTGGACACAGTCTTCTTATTATACAAACTTATGTTTACTAATAATAGCCCTAGATAGAACATTTCATAATTTGAATGTTCATTATGCCTTATTTTGAAATCAAGTATTATGTCTTATATCATAAGAGAAATCCTTTATTTCATTTTTTTGAAAAAGTGGTCCATTCCTATATCATGTCATTACTTAAGAAACCCAGATTTATATAAAATATATTTGACTTACTAAACCTAAAGTTATCTAAAACCTTCTTTATATACTTGGTCGAAATCAAATCAATATTAATATTATTTTCATATGACTTGTTATTGTGAATGTAATTTTCAAGAACTTTTGTTGATTGCATAAAACTTTGACCAGATATTCTCCACGTATTAGTTACTAAGGGAAAAATTAAGAAACAAATTTTAGTTGATACTATCATATCTTCTTGTGTTTTTCAAACTCCCACTTATACACGTATCAATTTCACGAGAAATCTTGAGATTCAAGTTAAAATTTAATATCACCTCTAATCTACGAATAAATCGGATAATTAGGGTATAGATATACCATACAAACCAACAAACATTAAGTTTTAAGTATCAAACTATCATCAAACACTAATCACCATAACATAAATATATGGTCAACCCATCAAACTTGTGCAAACAAATACTGGAATTAACACACATTTGTGCAAAGCGTCAAGTGTTTCTTGACACTTCTTTGTTGCACTTCCCATGATAACTAACACGAGCCTATTCTTTAAAGCTTAACTTAAGATCAGCATTAGTAGTTACTTAAAAGATATAGGTAAATGGTACAATGTGTTTGTTTTCACCCTGAAAACAAACCCCACTAACGTTCGCCTCTTTGAAAGAATCGGTGTCAACAACATGTTGCTCACAAGCTTGTATTTTGTTTCCTCCCTTGTAGGCTTTGCATATATATGCAACAAAATTCTGGTAATCCTGTGTCATTAGTTGCATTTGTGTGTTAGTATAGCAATTAATACCGATATATAAGGGCACGTTCTGTACATAACCAACTTTAAGTGAAAATTCACATGAACCGCAATCAACAGTTGTACATGAAAAAATATTTCATGTAGTGGGAGAGAGAGAGAATAATCAGTTAGTTATATAACCACCTTATGTATGTAATACAGTAACTACATGTGTTTCTTGTAGTTCATGTGGATCGCTACTTAGAATTGGTTATATATTTGGATATCATTTTTTTATCTTTATGATAATGGGAGATGGAAGATGGAGATAATTTACCTCTTGAAGAGGGTAATTGTTGACAAGGACCCATGGAACAAATCTATGAGGGGGGTTGAGACTCTTTGTCTCATCGGCAAACTTTAGTTCAAGCTGCATCACATCACATGACCAAAACATAAATCACATTCATTATAAAACTTTGAGCCTTATATATTTAAATAATAATTTCAGAAACCAATTATCATATATAATTTAAGAATTAAAGGATATTTCATTTTAATAACCAAATTGATTAAGCATATTATCCATATATTCATTGATCACATTCACTCAAGGTATACCTTACACGTCTCGTTTGCGGTCCACGCATATAACGTACATATGCGTGGGCTATTGAGGGTCAAAATTAAAAATGCATTAATTTTAACGTTATTTTATTTTTGTGAAAATAGCGATAAAAACGTGATTGATTGTCAGTTTCTTATATATCGGTGTAAAAGTGGTTAAGGTCTCCATAAAATAACACATGTGTGATGTGTCCATTATTCATTATGTATCGTTCAAACTTTATTTTAATAAAATATTTAGTCCAAAATTCTATTGACCTTAATTTCTTACTGTTAATTGGTTACATGCACACAAAGTCATAAATATTAAAAGTAAAATAATGAATGATGAGAATTAGAAGTACTTTACATCAAAACCCTTTCTGGTTTGGTAGCAATCCATGATGGGTTTTGGGTCTATTTTGAGTGAACTCATACAAGATTTCCAGTCACCATGCCTTCCTTGCAAATCCAGATTTTCAATACACTCAATCAATTTAAACCTTAATACCTGTTCATAACATGAAATATTAACCGACGCATTAATTTTCAACTAACCATACATAGATGTCTTGATATTGTTATTACCTTCCATTTCGATGTAAAAAGTTTATATTTCAAATAAAGATATTGTTACTAGCTGAAAAAAAGTATATTAATTATGTTTTATTCTAGTTATCCTTACTATAAATCTAAAGATACATCTTAATTAGATTTTTTCATATCAATCTTTATTGTACAACTAACTATGTATAGTTAATTATATATTAAGGATGGTAAATGAACACCCGACAGACAACATGAAACATTTAGACCAGGATTCCAATATGGGATTAGTATTAAACCGACCCCAAAAACATTTTCTTTTCATTTTTCTTTCTTCTATGTCATAAAGTAATTTATAAATCTACTGATTGTTAATTAGTTATTATATATCTTATTCATTGAGTAATTAAACAATACAAAAATCAAACTAGTAAGAAATGTAGTTGATTATTGATTCTAACATGTAATTTTAACAAATTAACATGTATACATAAGAACTGATGGGTAATTAGTAATCGAATATCCGGAGGGTTCGAGACCCTCATATAATTGTCATCGATCATTATAATAAATAATAGACAATACAAGTTATATTATTCTGTAATCGTTTTAAACATTTAGATTTTGAAGATTTGATATGATTCGGTGATTACATCAACCAATACAAGTTATATCATTCTATATTACATCAACGGTGTTCAATCCAGATTCGGTGATTCTGCATCATGTTAATTAACTCACCAATTCGACATAGGTATTAGTAAGCTTTTGTTTCCATTTGATAGTAAATGGATTTGACGATTCAATAACGTATTAATCTTGTGTATTGATTGTGATTTGGTTGTTTCACTTGTTTGTTGACACAAGGTAAGTGATTGTTTTGCAATCATGCACACCAAGTGTTTGATAAAATGTATATGTTAGATTCAATGAAGTGAAGTAAAGTTTTTTGCTTCATTTGTGTTGAACTAATATGCAATGTGGTCATATAAATTGTCCATATCTTTGGTTGATGATATGGGTGCCTTTGCTGTCAAACAAGCTTGCAAAATTTCAAGTAGTCAAAACTTTTGAATTAAACAAAGTAGTTTGAATATGAAACAAGTACTCTGTTCTCAATATCCATACACAGAACAAAGTGATATGTAATGATTTTATGAACTGCACATAAGTCATAACGTTAGTATGCCGATTAACTCCTTTACACGATTTCTCTTAATAATGTCATTATTCTTGTAGAACTCATCAAAGTTAAACTAAATTATGTTGTTCAAGAAGCTATTGTAGACATTAAAGACATTTTTTTAGTAGACATTTGAACACGCAAGTTTGTTTGGCTCCATCTGTTAAGTATTTAATCTAATTAAAGGGTATTATGATGTTTTTACCAATTAATAAGAAGGAAACACTTGAGCTCAATGGTGAAAAGTATGTGGGTAAGTTGTATAATTCAACCTTATTTTGTTATGATTAACATTTCGGGAACTTTAGACAACTGAATGAATTAACATATGGTAATTACAAAAGTTGGGAGAACCATAAGAATAATACATGTCTTTACCCTATCGACTATGTGACCTTGCAATTCATGGTAGATATACGAGAAATCTTATTCAGTTAGATTCAAATGGGATACAAAAAGAGTTGTCTGGCGAGCCGTATGAGGTTGGTGTATACATTTGACATTTGCATGTCAAGGAGGCAAGCATGTCATGAAAGATGGAACTTTCATGATGTCGTTCTACTATTAAATCAATATAATATATTGTAGCATTTTGAATGTTGAAAAGAAATTTGGTAAGCAAAAAGATTTTTGTAAATATTCAGTGTTAGAATGCAATCACATGTCTTATTTACTTGATGCCAGAAGTTAGAACATAAATTATTATACTTTCTGAGAGAATTTATATTTAAAAGAAATATGTGGTTTTTGTAGTTGTTGGCTGCTACTCAAACACCTGGCAAAACATGAATGGATTGGTATAATGAAACTGCTACCGTGAGACAATTTACATGGGTTTTTAAGGTTCGTTTGTGCACTTATTTCATTTTAGTTTGTTAATATAACTCTCAAAATTATTCAATATGATGTATTTTTAATACCCTGTTCAAGGTTTCTTCAGGATGCCAAGAGCAAGAATATTGAGAATATACTAATCTTGTCGGGTCAAGGGTGGTCATCTTTACCATATGGGACAATCTGAACCTTTTGAAGATGTGCATATCATTCATCTTTTATCATGGTGAAGTGAAAAACAAAGTTTTTAATTTATGTTCTCAAATTTATAGAATCACATTGATAAAGACTTTGATATCACTGTTTCTTGTGTGCCGGTTGGTGAAAGTTCTGTTAATCCATAACGATATGCTCTTTAATCTTTATCATATTCGTATGCTCTTTATAAATATCCAAATATTTGTTTTACCAAATATGAAACAAGGTGTTGTATTTTTCAGTCGCACATGGGATTTTGGATTGTTAAAATTTGATAACAAGGGTAAAGTGATCCAATTTGCTGAAGAAACAAAAAGCAAGCAGTTTGAGCATACATCATCTAGACAAAACATACTCGTGATGTTAAGATGGGTTACCCGATATCTAATGACTTTGGATTTCAAAATTCCTTCCTACTACTGTGAGAAAATAATATGCTCATGGAAATACTTTATTTTTGTGTAATTTTTTCTTATGTGGTAGTCGTATTTTCTATAGATTAGGAGGATATTGAAACGATCAAGTCTTTTTATTAATGAACACAACTCAACTATTGAAATTCCATATGATTTATTAATTCATGACAAAGTTGATCAATTGTCAAGTTTAATAGATTTTGTTTATCCATCGATTCTTCAACATTCACAAAATCCACTTTTCTTTAGCGAAAGATACATGAATGAACTTTTTCAAGAAAACAATGATTGTATGCTCTCAATTTTCCCTCTCAGTTTGTTTTGCAATGTCAATTAATAAAAGCCAAGGTTTATTACGAGTTGGTATTTATCTTAAAGAACCGGTTTTCTAATATGACCAGTTGTATGTTGCACTTTCAAAGGTTAAAAGCGAAAATGGTGTTAAAATGTTAGTATTAGATAAAGATGGTCAAATTTTTAACAAAACTTGTAATATGGTTTACAAAGAAGTGTTTACAAATTTGTAAATTAATTGCTACATTTTGTTTATTTTTTTCTTTAATCATTTAAAGATTTTTATGTAACAAACTTTTTAATGTTTCATTTTTTTGTTATTGTAAATATTGTGATCTTGAACTTTGTTATGAGTAGAGAGAGTAAACTTACTAATATTAAATAGAGATGATAAAACTACTAATCAAATAACAAATATATAATACAAGGAAATATTTAGAGATTTATCAAAATAATTGAGTTTTATTAATGTAATTGTAATTTTTTTTACTATAGGGGATAAATTATTAGCTTATATGTCCTAACTTTTTATGTATATATTTGTTATGAACCATCCATGTGTAACACGGTTATAAGCTAGTAGAGTATATACTAAACTCTTACAATCATAAATAAAATATGTTATTGAAAACATATATTTTTTACAATGCACATTAAAAATATAAACAAAATAACGAAAGTAACTTCAAAATCATACCTGTTGAGGCAACAAGTCAATTGCACAAGCTTCCACTATGTCAATCATACATTCATCAGGCCCATGCTGCAAAATCAATACTTCATCACAGATTGATTAAACTTGTACGTTTTATCAGAACATGTACATCGTGCATTGAGAGTTGTACTTACCTGGCAAATCCAAGCATTGTTAGGAGCAAACTGAGTATTACCCCAAGGAACCATCTTGAGTTCAACAATGGAGATTAGATTCCATTGAAACAAAGCTTTTCCAAGTTGATTTACAATAAAATTAGCACAATATGGACATAAAGATTCATAATATAATGAAACCTTCACTTTATCTTCACCACCATGTGATTTTGAGATTGATAACAAGAAGATCAACACAAGAATCTTATGACAGGAAGCCATAGCTTTTCTTGAGACTTGTGTTCAAGAACAGCATATGATTTATTTGGTCATTTATAATTATACAACTGGTTATCAAATTCTTGCATTTTTACTTTCTTGGGGCAAACAGCCTTTTTGGTGGTAAAATAATTGAGTATGGTGTAAATGGCAGCTTTGAATGGTTTTATTGCAAAAGTGTGTTAGATTTTATTTTTTTTGAACAACCAAAAGTGAGTTATATGAGGTGTACTTCATGGGTAAATGGTTTAGGGTTTTCGAATATTAATGGGTAAAAAGTTTTTACATATATGATTTGATGAAAAATGAAAAGTTACTGCTTTAATTGTAGTTAGTAATACAATTAGTTCAAGTTATCATATGAATATATGATAGAGTGATGTGCCCAAAAGATGATCTTATCTTGCAACACAAAAAGTTTTATGATAAATCAGGTTTCGTTTTAGATATACTAATAATAACTTAACCCTTTTAGTTTTTAGATCTCTTATTTCTTAATCAATTTGACTATAAGGTGTTATTGCATTATTATCATACTAGTATTTGTCCTGTGTAGATAAACTCATTTTGAAGTGAGTGATTACTGATTAATTAGTTGCAATATACATGTTTGATATTTTGATTCGACTGTTTTTCCTTGAATAATTGTTGTTATTGTAATTTAGAACTTTTAATGCAGAAAACACCAATCAAGACCTCATTAAAACTTGGAAAAAGCATCCAACGTGCACTATTAATCTATTATTAACACATGTGATGTGTTGAAGAAGGCATAAAACACTTAAAAGGTAAATCAAAATTTTGAGTAAGTTAAATTTAAGAATTATTATTAAATAATAATCTCTAAATTTGTAAAACTTATAAGAGTGTAAAAATTATGTCTATTATTATATAGGGTCAGGATCAAATACGAATGCTTCTTATTGTAAGAAAAGTATGAGGAATTTTGAAATTCTTATAACCGATTCAAATAAACTCCGATTGAACTCATTTCAGCGGCGTTAGAACCGTCTCGTTGGACTCTACAATCTTATATTTTAGTGTTCAACTTTTAGGGTTTAGGGTTTAGCTTCTATGGTTTAGCTTTTCGGGTTTAGCTTTAAAGTTTAACTTTTAGGTTTTAACTTTCAGGTTTTAGCTTTTGGGTTTAGCTTTTAGGGTTTACCTTTTAGAGTTTAACTATACGAATTAGCTTTTAGGGTTTATAATTTTTCTTTTCAGCTTATTGTGTCTTCTTGCTCACTATTGTGCTTTCATGCTCGTGATTGTTTTTTGGGTTTAACCTTAGAGTTTACCTTTATGGTTTAGGATTTGGGGTTTGTGATATATGATTTGACGAGCCGGTTACAACGACGCTAAAATGAGTTCAGATGGGGTTCATTTGAGCCAAATTATGAGTTTTTAAAAATCCTTTCTACCATTCTTACAATAAGCCTCTTTCTTAGCATAACCCTACCTTACATTTGTATGCTTATATTGGTGTTTGATACTTTAACAATCTTTTATTTCATTTGAAATCTAACTTTGTATCATATAATATTTTTGTATAAACTTTCAAATGATGTTTTTGCTTTAGTAACTAAAAGTTACATATTATGAAAAAAAAACCTGAACGATAACTAAAGAGATACCAAAGATGAAGATACCAAAATTAGAAAAAAAGAACACTCAACTACGTTGTCTACGTAGAGTCGTAGACTAATAAAAAAGGTAAAATTATTTATATCAAGAATTGATCTTCAAGTGATGCTTTGCAATAAAGGGACAAATGTAGGTTGGACTTATAAATATCATTTATCAATCGTTGTTCTTTTTTGTAAACTGTTGTGTATTCAGTATTCTTAGTGTTGGGGTATGAATAAATTGACCCTTGTCGTTCAAAACAATTATAATTCAGTCTTTATATAGGACTGCGTCGATGAGCTACGTGTCTACATTCGTTACATTAAATTATAATTAAGATCTTGCAGTTGAGTAGTTAGCTTCATTTACTTCCAACTTGCAGATTAAAGGTACGGCACATTATGTCTCTAATACATAATGTGCTAGCAGAAAAGTTTGATATAATAGTAACTAATAATAAAATGCATTAAAATGCACCGGCGGATATTCAACATGTATACAAAAGGGGAGTGAGTTATCCTTATACTGTCACGTCGGCGTCACATAAGATTTTAACACTTTTCTCTATTCTTCCCATTTTACGTGGTGTCATCTCATTTTTTCACACTATTCACCTCATCGGACAGTTTATATTAATGGGCTATTAACATATATACCATTCCTAAGGTTGTTAATTACATATTTCCCCACATTTAAACCTAAATTACATATATCCCCTTACTAAACCACCTTAATTACATATTTACCCATTTCATTAAAATTAAATAATTTAAAGACCATTTTACCCTTTTATTTAGTAGGAGAATTAATTACATATTTCCCCTAACAAAACATCATTTACATATTTCCCCTTCAATACATCAATAACATATTTCCCAAAATACAAATGCTAAACTTTTAAACGACTAGAATACCAGAATTCAATTTCCAAATAAAAATGTATTTCAAAAAAACAATCACCGGAAGCAAAAATCGGGATAATCAAAGTTACATGTTCAAATATCCGAGATAGACATCCAAATACGAAAAAAATAACTTCCAAAGTTTTAGACAACTACGATAGTAAAAATCAATTAGCTTTTCCGCGTCCGCGTCCTCGTCCTCGTCCCCGTCCCCTTTTGCTTGTTGAAACTTGGTCATTAACATCGTCTCGACCGCTACAAAAGATGAATTGTCTAATTATTAAAACAAAATATGCAAAATAAACATAAACTCAAATATTTATCAAAACAAACATTACCTCGGTTTGATTGAACTTGTCTCAAAATTATTATTTGTTGCCACATAAACAACCAATTCTTTTTCCATCTCGTACATTCTAATCATAGATTGAAACTTATCTTGATAATCAAGTTCAATGAAAGATTGGCAATTAGCGTATTTGTCAACGAAAGTAGCCTCCATACTTTAATTTTATCTTATACTTAGACGATTCTTGGACAATATCATTCTCGAGTGTTGGTGATTGACTACCAATATCCCATGTTGGTGTGAACGAGTCATTTTCCAAAACATTCAAATTATCATCTTCCATAATCAACCTGATTTGCACCTGATGTAAAAATCAACCAATATTAACATGAACTAAAAAAATCAACCAAAACAAGTTGCATCTAATCTAAAATTCAACCCTTGTTCTGACCGTAATACTACATTGTATCTGAAAAACGAAAAATTTAAACTTTGCTGCTAAAATCGACCACATTGTATTCAAAACCCTAATAGACCAAGAAATCAACCAACTTTGAAGCAAAGATGAACATATTTTCAACCGAAACTCAAAAAATTGACCAAGAAATCGACCAAAATTGAAGCAAAAAATCGACTAACCTGGACTGGTTCACGTGAAAAACGATTGAAAACCTTAATAGACCAAGAAATCGACCAACTTTGAAGCAAAGATTGACATATTTTCAACCGAAACTCAAAAAATCGACCAAGAAATCGACCAAAATTGAAGCAAAAAATCGACCTACCTGGACTGGTCGACGTGCAGAAAGTAATCGTCCCCCAAGCCCTGGTTCGTGGCCAAACCCTAATCGAAATCCCTCTGTTCTTTGTTGGTCGTCGTTCTCAGAGTTGTGAAAGACGATTGATATGGTCGATCGTGAGTCTAACGTGGGTTTGAAAGAGGGTATTTTGGGTAGATTGTGATAATTGGGTATATATGTTATTTTAGTTTAGAGTTTGGTAAATATGTTATTAGGAGGCTTAATAAGGGTATATATGATAATATACCTATTTTTAAAATTTCACAAGTGCCGGTAATTTTTAAAGGTTTAAGAATTTTAATGCGTAAAAATTAGCTTGGTGAGTTTTCCATGTATATTTATATTGGGACTTTATAATTAGGTTGAACAATATTTTCGCAACAAAAAAAAAAAGCTTTCGTTTCTTATGATATTAACTTAAAATATAACTTCATAGATAGAACTTGCTACAAAAATTTAGTGTTAAATATAGTCTCCTAGCTACATCTATATGTGTGACAGCTACAAACTGACGTGTACTTTAGTCTGGTTTTTAATTCACGATAACTTATCTAACGTTATTAAATTCTTAAAATTGAGAACTTCTTCTATTAGATAATTCGGTAAAAGTTTTTATTTTTTTTTCGAAACAACAATAAATAAATCAAATGTTTGAATTAAATAATTCTAGCTTTGGAAAACGCATTTTAACTAAAATGACATCAAGTGTCTTTCTTTTGATTCTTTTGAAGTACTTTTGTGTAGTTCATAGCTCAATAAGTATAAAAAGGAATTCTTTTAGCTATTGGAAACTTACATAATAAATATTTCTTTAATCTTTCACTTCCAAGGAAAACCTAGAAATTTGTTTTTCCAAAAAACTTGTAAAACTAGTCAGAAATGCAGTAATAAAATAATTATCTTTTCAAGAATTACCACTTTTACCCCTATCTTCAGTCAGAATGCCTCCAATACATATTAGCTTTCTTGTATCCTTCTTTTTGCTCTTCTGCAAATCCAAAACACCACTCAAGAAATGGCTAAAGATGAAGACTTTAAACTTCTCAAGATCCAAGTTCACCCCATTTTTATTTTTTTATATTTTTCTTTTTATATCTTTACATTCTTGATTTATTGTTCTTAGTTGGTTTTTATTTATTTTACATTTTTTTAATCTGCAGACTTGTATTCTGAGAGTGAACCTGCACTGTGATGGTTGCAAACACAAAGTCAAGAAAATTCTTCAAAGAATTGAAGGTAATTTTCTCTTTCTTTCTGTTAAAGATTCTGTATTCTGTGTTGAATTTAACAAAATTGGTATATGGGTTATGTTAAATTATATAAATTTTTTGCAAAATGCGGTGTTAATGCATGGTTAAACCCTTTCTTTCATAGCTAAAATGTAAATCTTGAAAATAATTTACAGTTTTCTCTGCAAAATGTACAATCATGGTAACGTATTTTCTTTCGATTTGGGAATTTCAGCTCTGAAAATGGAATAAATTACCTTTTGCTACTGTTTTCATGTAAAAAGTGAGATGGAATTTAAGAATATTGATAAAGATTGAATTTTTTTGCGAAAATGTGTTATTCTAGTGATGTAATGCTTTGTTGAGTCCTTTTTGAAAGCTGATACTGGTAAAAGGCTAAATCTTTCAAAGTATACATCTCTTGATGCATGATGTACAAGTCATATTCGTAGTCCTGCTTTGGTTAATGCTAATGTACATTTTTAATGCACGTTGTACAAGTGGGTGTAGGTTCATTTGTGATTTGTGAATTATTCAGGTGTATATCAAGTGAGCATAGATGCAGAACAACAAAAGGTGACAGTTTCAGGAAGTGTAGATTCTGCAATTTTGTTAAGGAAACTTGAGAAAGCTGGAAAACATGCTGAAATTTGGTCAAACAAGTCAAACAACAACCAAAGTCAAAGTCAAAATCAAAATCAGCAAAATCAGAAAGGAATTTTAAAAAAAGATGACAAGAAAAACACAACCCAGAAAGAAAACTTCATCAAAGGACTCGAATCCTTGAAAAAACATGAAAAGATTCAACCTTTGACCACTGGTCAAGATTCTGAAACTTTCGAAGATGATGAAGATTTGAGGTTTGTTCGAGATAAAGCAAATCAATTAGGGTTTTTGAGGCAGAAACAACAAGAAGCAAGTGCAGTTTCGGGTAATAATCCAAAAAACCCCAAAAATAAAAGTCAACCCAACAATGGAAATGGGAAGAAAACTCAGAATGTAGGAGGGCAAAAGGGTAATTTTGAGAAGTTGGATGAGGGCAAAAGTGTAAATGACTTAACCTCCATAATGAACAGTCTTGGTATTGGTGGTGTTGGTAGTAATCTTGGTGGATTTGAAATGGGTAATGGTGGTCAACATATGATGATGAACATGAATGAATTAGGTTACAACAATAACCACCATCAACACCACCAATTACACCACCAACAAGAGTACAACAACCAGTCAGCTGCTGGTGCATCATTAATGATGAACCTGCAAAACAGGCAAGCAATGTATCAAAGGTCACCTATCATGCCACCAACAACCGGTTACTATTATTACAATTATACCCCTGAACCCTACCCATACTATGACTATCCAAATCACTACTACTACACTGGTAGCAGTAGCGGCGGTGGTGGTGGTGGTTGTGGTGGCGGTGATGCGAACATGATTAGTGGTGAGAACACGAGCAGTTGTTCAATCATGTGAAGGGCAAAATTGGAAAACTTTAGAGCTTTAGTATGGTAAAAGAAGTTTGGTTTGATGTAATTGAGGATGTTCTTTGTTGTGTTTCTTTGTTAACCATGTTGAAATGACTAGTTTAATAATGGTTGATCCTTAATTTTGTGTTTGAGTGGCATCAGAATTTGGATTTATTTATCATAGTCATGTTGTGATCATGATTATGTGATATTGAATAAGCAAGATGACATAGAAATGGAGTTGGTTACTTGATGTCTTTAAATTTCTCGAAACATATGTTTGATATATTAATAACTCCATGTTCTTTTTTTTTTTTCTTTTCATAATGGGGTAAAAGTTTGAATTGTGTTTTATAGGGGAAGATATATTATGACTATGCTATTCATTATATTAAATTAAAGATTACACAAATAAGTAGGAACTCTAATTACTTTGAGAAAATAGTTGCTTTCTAATCTTTTTCAAGGTAGAACTTGTTATTGTTAATCAAGGTTGGAGAAGACGTTATGCGCTACCTAGGCGGTGAGGTCGGAACTAGATCATCATCATCACCATCGTACTCATTATATTCCACCTAAAGGTAGGGTATAAGAAGGGTAAGATTAAGACAAGCCTTACCTTTACCCCGTAGGAATAGAGAAACTGCTCCCAATGAGATCCCGGCTCATGATGCATGATTAACAATCAACCCAACGCTTTTAACGTTATTTTCAAAAAATAAGTAAAATAACGTTAACACTAGTGCTGTCACACCCTGCCGGTGGCGGAAACACCGGCGTGACCTCATTATTGTTCTATAGCTCAATGGTTACTAATAATTCGTTTCATAGATTAAGTAATCAAGTTTACATTGTTTTACATACCAATTTACAA